>QUSF01000003.1:46449082-46705262 GCA_003676055.1 Chloebia gouldiae
AGCCACAGATATGGCTTTAGCACTCAACAACAGTGGTTAGTCCTGATTCTCTAATGGGGGCTCAAGTTTTCTTTACAACCAGGGAAACAGATCTAGGAAACATCATGTGCCAGGGCTACCTTGGTTGCATCTGCCCTAAAAGTAAACAGAAAAATTTAACTCTAGGGACATCAACAACCTTGCAATTTTCACTAAACTTTAGCTCAAGATAAATCTTTTGGCTAGAAACTTGGCTAGAAAATGAAAACAAATGCACTTTGATTCAAAGCTGAACAGTCTCTTCAGTCAGCTGTATCAAAGCTTTTTCTACTCTCTGGCCACAGAACAAACCTGAAACTGCACAAAGATTATTTTCTTTTCCTTGAGGGAAGAAGTCTAAGATTAAGTAATAATCAATAGCAGACAGTAAATAAACCAATCCCTTAATGGATTGCAAAGGGACTTCAGAGGTCTTTGTGCTGCATACAGCCACTACCAAAAGAGCAGGCAATCATCTTTAAAGAGTGGAGACAAAGTGTCTGTGCCAAAGAAAGGTCACACTCAACAGCAAGAATACATGCTAAAACCTTAGAAAGCCTAAAAGCAGCTGAGGTAGTGGGATGGATCATTCTCTCTCTAACTGGACAAGGCATCTCAAAGAATGTTTGCCACTGCTCTGCTGTACAAAAACCATTGCAATTCCCAAAGTCGGACCTAAAGAAAGTAACAGCCGTCAACAATAATATGGAGATCCATATGTTACAGCTTAACATTCTTTAAGAAGATCCTAGAGGGTTCAGAAATAAACTTTCTGCTGGTGAAAAGCAGTCTGAGGCAGTGCTGATGATCTGACACAATGCAGATTTATCTGTATTTGCAGAATAGAAACAGCTGTCACAGAAACAAAGGATTAGTGACCAATTGCATCAAAACATAATCACAAATGTCTAATATTCCTAGCACTAACATTCTTAAAATTGTATCCCAGTCAGATCAGATCTGTTTCTCAGTAACTGGAAGCTGTGTCTGGCCTATTGTCAACACAATTCAACAACTCTATGCTTTAGTTCCTTTTCTGTAATATGGATGTATCTTTTCTAATGCAATTTTCCTGCCTTGTCCATTCAGACAAATATACAGTGGGCGTCCCTTCATTTAAGCACCTGATTTCGGGTGAAGGCATTCAAGTAATACTGATATAAAATTAGGCAAGGAGACAAATAAAAGCATAACCACACATCCTCTCTAAACACTTCTCTTAACCTTTTCCTACTTACTAAAACACATCTGGAAAGCGGAGTTCCTGTTATGACCCAAAGTGAAATAGAGACTAAATCTCAAGATAATTACATGATTCAGTTATACTCTTCCTCAACATACTGCATCAATTTCTTCTTCTTAGGAAGTCCCTACTTTTCACATTCCCAGACTATTTAGTAAAAAATAAACTGACTCAAAGATAGCTGGAGTCCACAAGACACAAAAAGCATATTCCTATCCCCTATATTCTTGTAACAGTTTTGCTGTTGTTGTTCCAAGGAAAACAGTTATGGGGTTTCTGTGGCTGCCTATATTCATATAACAACATTTAGCAGCTGCTGTCCTCCTGTGCAAATACCCAATGTAACCACACCTTCTTGGAAAGTAAGAAATACATTCAAGAAGAGAAGCAGCAGTAGATCCCATCTCTGGAGCTGGACTGAAGGGTTGCAAGAAGATGTAATAGTTTGAAAGCCAATAAGCTATAACAGTATTTTGGCTAAGTTTCATTTTCTCCTTACAATGGTCTACCTAAAGAAAACAACTGTTTTTCTTGATTAAACTACAGTAGGTTAAGTTTTAAATGGTGAGCACCTATCTCATGTCCTAAATAGACTATCATTCAAGTCTGGAGATTTTATTCTGATGAATTATACTATGGATGTGAAAAATGGAATGTAACAGTCAGGAACTGCTTTGCCATTATATCTTGTTTACTTGATGGTTGCTCAAAAGCAAAACCTGTTTAAGAAATCAAAACAAAATAGTGCAAATGAAATAATCTGAGAGACAATAGCATCTTAAAATTCACAGTCTATCCACTCAGTATACTTTGGATTCAAATGTCAAAAGAAATAAAAAACACTTCTGGCTACAAGTGATACATGACTGAGATGTGCTCTAAATTAAAAGCTTTGGATTTGATAAACTGTATAACAATGTCATGAATATTTAGAAGTACTACCACTTTTAGCAGGGGGAAGAAATCTCCATGATAGCATGCCCTTCAGCTCTCACGGTGCTAAACCAAAAAAATTATGGATTATAAAACTATTCATTAAGTTTAGAATAAAACTGAAATCTCTAAGTTAGGCACTTTTTCTTTTGTGGTGTTTTGGAGGTTTTTTGTTGGTTTTGGAGGTGTTTTGTTCTATTTTGATTTTTTTTTTGCTGATGTTCTGCTCCATTACCTGTCTGAGAAAGTAGCAGATGGTTGTAAAAGATTCAGATAAGTATCTTGCTAGGGAGAGAGTAAATCCAGCTGGGTGATTTTAGCATCTGTACAGCTTCCAAGAGTACAGAGAAATGCACTGAAGTGGTTAAAAAAAAGGAGCAGGAAGGTTGGAACAAGGGCAGATATGGTGTGGAGCAGGTCCATTTGGAAGAAGTCTGGAGATCAGTTGAAATTCCTCACATAATTCTGGATTTCTGAAAATTTCTTAATGTAATTCTGGCTCCATTTCTTTTCTAAATTTACTAGTAGGAAAGTCCTTTCTGGGTGATACTGGTGCCCTAAGGGCTTTGGTTCTACATGCTATTTAGAGCCTTATCACCAGTGTGGGTTCTTTGAATTTTAATGCAGACACCAAACTTTCTCACAGCAACATACAGCTTTAGGACATAATTTAAAATGTGACGAGCACATGGGAAGCTAAAAGTTAAAGGCTATAGCTGATGTAGCAATGTGTTTTACTATGTACTTTACTTTGTAATGCTTTAGCTTTAAAACCAGCATTAATATTGAATCTGATAAGGTTAAATCAGACAAGTTTGAAGGATTGCCACTAAAAGCTAACTGATAGGTCTGATAGGGAAGTTGGAGGCTGAGTTTGCCTGACTTTCAGAAGCAGTGAAAGACCCTGAGAAGTGAGGGGAGCCAAATCCACCAAAGCCAACTGATCTGCTCACAAGCACTAAGTTGTCATGGCATATTAAACAGGCAAAACAAAAAGCACAGAGGATGGATATATTAGCAAAAGAAAACAAATTTTTACAGGAAAGTTCTGGTTCATAAAAGGTAAAGACTGCAGGGGAGCTGCAGTTTAAAAAGAAGGCAAGAAAGCCAGCATTAATTAAGGTCTCTTGGATTGGCATCAGAAATATGATGAGAGTGGTTAGGAGGCCATGGACACCTAAACTGAGCTGTGGAGAAAAGACAGAGAGCTGTAAGGGAGGGAGATTTCATGAGGACAAAGTGGGTATGACTTCAGGTGACTGGAATCTTCCCTGGAGCTGCCATTCCCCTCATGACTCATTTACATTTACTTCTTTCAGTGATACTCCTTTTCTTGCTCTCTTGTTGATTTCTACCATAATGTACTCATTTGTGCCTTGCTGATTTAAACACTTGTGAATTCTGGGAGAACAAAAGAAGAAGAATTGAAGAGAGCCCCTGTTTCAGAAGTAGAAGAAATATATATGGAAATGACAGTTCACTTATGATGACTTAAAGCTTTCTACGTGCATGCATATCTGCAAATAGTGGGCAAAGGCTCTCTGTCTCTCTGCTATAAGAGGCACAGTACATGAACATTAAGAGAGGAACCACTTAGAAGTCACATCCCTTGAGATTACTGAGAAACAGCTGGGAGAACAGAATATGACAAAAATTTATTGTGTAAAACTACACAATAAATCAACACGAAGTACCAGTCAGGCGAGCAATAAGCCATGACAAATGCAGGTATGAGAAATAAAGTCATACAGAACAGAGACAGACAGCTGGTGTGTATCTCAGCAGGTTTTTTAAAAGAATAAAGAGCAAGGAAATATAAATAAATAGCTCATTTGTGATCTAGTTTAACAAATAAAAAGCATAATAACAATGAAATTTCCAGATGCCAGTAACTTTGTCTCCAACAGCTTAAGTCAGGAAACTCATCAGCTTTCTATCTATAAGCAGCTTGTTTTATATGACTGTTAGTTTTAAAATATTATTCAATTGATTTTCATGGGGGTTAATTTTAACATACACTTTTCCCTAAAAAGTATTTGTAAGTGTTTGGTATTTGGAAGGCACAGGTTTTGCTCTCTGAATATAATGAAATAAGAAAAGAGAAATTACAGTTAGATCACTGGGCTTTGATTTGCCTTCAGAGAAAGCAATAGTGGTCTGTGCTCTTCAAGCTGAAAATCAGAAATCTGTACATCTTATGCCATCTCCTTTCTGTGTTCCTGGAAGTGGACTTTACATCAGATGGCTGTTGTTAAAATAATACACAGAATAAATGAAAAGGTATTGGGTTTGGTTTGAGATTTTTTTGTTTTGTTTTGTTTTGTTTTTTCTTTTGGAAAGAGGAGTTCATGATTTCAGAGGCTTACTCTGCTTTAGGTATAGAGTAATCAGTGAGGGAGAGTAATGACAACTCTGAACATAAAGTCCTTTCTGTGAGCATGCAACAGAGACAGACTCATTTAATTCAACTAACACAGCTCCAAACCCTGTAGGATAAGCTCCATGAGAAGCAGGTATGTTGTATTTCTATCCATAATCCTTAAAAAGCCCACCCAACAAAACAGTAGGCAGAAGAACCCTAGAAGCAATGAAGAAGACCTAAAAAGATTTGGCTCCTCTAGGAATGAGCAAGCTACCTCCTGAGTGAGGTTCTTCCTTCCTGTCTCCCCCAAAATGGGATTCCCTGTGGAACTGGCAGCCCCCCAGATTTTGTCAGCTGTTAGGTTTAGCATCTTCACAGGGACTGCTGTGCAGGATGTTGGCTGTTGGACAGAGCCATCTGTTTAACCTGCTGACACAGGCCTTAAGTTAAAGGGTCTCTGTGGGGGACTCTGAACAGCCCACTGATCATTCCTGTCCTGCGAGAAGGGAGTTGTCTGGCAGGAGCATCAGCATGTGCTTTAAGCAATGATGAGTGTCAAATATTGACATTTTGAAAGAGCCCAGGCTGAAGACCTGCAGAGACATAGACCACCAGCCTGTCTGGTAGAGTCATGTCTGATAGGGACTGACTTATCCAAAGTACACTGGGCTCTCCCCTTACTCATGGGAGTTAACAAAGCAATAAATATGTATCTTTTAATTTGAGTAATTATTTCGGCATGCATGAAATCTCTGTTGATATCATATTGCCAAAATAAGAAGAACAGGTGGAAGCTTTTTGTTGTAAAATAGAGTACAATAATCAGTAACTAGACAGAGACATGCTTCTTTAGTTTAAATATTGAAGGACATACATTATTTGATCTTCTATCCTATAAAGAATTGTTCTTACATCAGGATTACATAATTTCCTGATTAAATTAATTGCATCCACATTTGAATGATGCATATGTTTGGGTTTTTTTATTTTTTTATTTTCTGACTAAGAGGTTCCCAAGAAATGAGAAGCCTGAGCAGTGTCATGAGCAGAGAACTGAAAAGCACCTCCTGATAAGCTATCAGTTGATTTTAGATTTCGTCCTTAGGTATGACAGCTAGAAGAGTTTACTGTCTTGAAACTGAATATAGACTCACAACAGAGGATTGTCAGCACCTTCTAGGTGGAGAAAAGTAAGAGAAATGGAACAGGCAGAATTCAAGCACATATCTTTCTGAGTTTTATTCAAAACTGTCCTGTTTTGAATGTATCTAAAGAGACCCTCACATAACTAATTTTCCCAGACATGTAGTGTACCATAAAAAAAAAAAAAATTAGTACATGTATCTCTGGAAAATAATATTTCTTGAAAATGTTTACCTCTGGTTCTCCTCTTACAAAAATAATTTAAAGCCATGTTTTTAACTACGTCCCCCTTCATTGTTGTGAACCAGGGTTCGCAGATTTCCTCTCTCTCCCTCCAAACTCTCTTGAAATAACAGCCAGAGGAAGAAATAAAGTGACTTATATGGAGGACTTATATGGAAAGAAACCTTGTCAGACTGGGCAAGAAGCTAATTTCTTGGTAGTTTTTGCTCCAACCTGTCTCCTATTTTTTGTTCTAGAAAGACAGAGCCATAATTTTTTTTTTTCATCAAGTTATCTATTCAGTGGTTTCAGCCCTCCTTCCTGGTTGTAAATGATCCATGGATTCCTTTTGATTTGCATTAATTTGGTGGATATTCAAATAAACCAAATGAATGGTTTATGCAAATTTGACTGTTGCTTTGAGAGATTTCTCATTATTCATGCTGTGTGATTGATTGTCGAAGTCTGAGGGTATTGTTTCTATTCCAGGAGTGGAGAAGTCCCACAACCAAAAGGAGATTTCAAGATGGCCAAACTCCATCAGGGCTGTTCTTCATAAAAACATCAGTTATTACCAGCGTTTAAAATATTTCCCCCTTCTGCGAAAGTAAAATTGATATATAAACAAAGTCAAGGCTTTTGACATACAAAGCAAAAGGAAAAGGATAATTTAATGAGCCTGCTACTTCTCCCCTGTAGAAATTTTCATAATTATGTGGCACTCACCCAGGAACAATCTTTGAAATTCTTTGACAATCATTTGCAAATACATAAAAATAATTTGTCATATAGGAGATCTTCAGAGGAAATACCTTTAAGACTTGGTTAGTGGTTTGTCTCAGCTGATAAGCTAGGCTAAATTCATATTCATAAATTCATATTCTTTTGTAGGTGATTTCCTTTATAAACAATATTAGTATTGTTCACCTGGTATTGACAGCTAGTCACTGACAATGACATGCACTGAAATCAGAAGCTCTTGAGAAAAAGTGCTCAGAACAACCAAGTATATCTTTTGTGAAGAAGTCCATTGCTTAAACTCAAGATCATACATAAGGGATCTGAATGCTGGATGAGAGGTACTTCAGTCTGCTCTTCCTCACTGTTCCCTCTTCTCAACCCTTACAAACTTGCAACATTTGTGTAGGTCTTCTGTAAAAAAAGGAAAAGCACCTAAAGACCATTTTATCACAGAGATTAATCGAAAAAGAAAGAATTCATGAGGAAGAGTGTATTCTATACATTAGTATGTATAGAGATAGTCCTGGGTTGGGCAAGCCCTTAGCATGATCTATAAAGTAATTATTTTTGCTGTGTTTTCTTCTGTAATTGTGACTTATGGTATTTTCCTTCAAAGCTTTTCTTTCTTTACTACATGTGATTCTTTAAATACTACACCCATCTCTTTTTACAAGGCCCTTACATTATACTATAGCCAACATGACAGCACAGGGGAAAAGTCTCAAACAACACAGCTCCCAGAAATCTGGCATTTCCCAATCATCTATCAATTAGCCCTTTCTTTTCCCTCCAAATAATGATCGCATAGCAAGTGCTATATAATACTCTTATAGTCAAATTCAGTGAAGGTCCTCTTAAAGGCATGTGGATACTGCCCTTCAGCAGGAGACTTGCCCTTCCTATTACCTCTGTTCTGCCCCGTTTTTGAACTCTTCCTGCCCTTTTATCACAAACCCAAAAAGTCACCTCCTCGCACCCTTCTGCAGTCCCTCTCTGCATCAACTGGCCCTTACTAATTTGTCTTGAAGCTTCCTTTGTTCTTTTTCCCTGCTTCAAAATAATTTTTATGCTCTGCTGCCTTTATAGGAAAATATATTGATTTGAATAGAAAATCCATGTTACTTCCTCCATCCGATTCCTGTTTATTGATGATATTTGGAGGGATGGAAACTTTGTACATCTGGAAAGCACCTATAGCAGAGATTCTCAGCAACAAAATCTCCACAATAAAAAACAAGAGACCTGACTAGTGCTTCAAGAAAACCTTCTGGATTCTGTGAGCCAGCACTGCACTATCAACAGCTATTTCACTCCTTCTCTAAGAGAAAATGTTTTCCCTCATGTGTGAAATGTGCTTCCTCTTGCACAGTGAATAGCCTTGGTCTTTAACCTTTAGTCTAGATCTGAAAATGCTGTATCTGTGGCATCACAGCTCTTTACTTCACCTAATGACTGAACTTTCTGATCTCAGACATTTAATCTCTGTGTGTAAGCATGTCAAGCAGGCTTGGAAAATGAGAATTGCAAATCACATTCTCCAGAAGAGAAGTCAAATTCTCCCATTTATGAGCAACGTGATTGTTTTGTCTAAAAGGAAAGATATAAAGCAACATCTAAAGATCTGAAAACAAGTAATATTGCCCCCTAATTTCTCAAAAGAAAATTAGTGCACATAATTCTTCACACATTTACCCAAAAAGGTCAGATCATCACCTGGTATTTTCTGCAACAACCCAGTTAAGAAATTAGGGCCATGCTGATTTATGCCAGCTAAGGATTTTGATCCCATGTTTGCTAACATTGCTCGGTTTTTGTTTTGGTTTTTTTTTTTTTCTGTTGACTTTTTCACTAGTTAACTAGTGTGGGACTTATTTTGATGAATAGGACAATTGTTCTCAATTTGATTTTGTAATTAACATACACGATCAACCACCTGTTATTCAAAAGTATGTTGAACTGTTAAGGTCTGTTTAAAGAAAAAATAATGGTACTTTTCCTCTACAGCAACATGTGGAGTCCTTGAAAAAGCTGTAGAGATCTAGAGAACACAATTTTGAAGTCCTTACAATACTTTGCACAGACACATTACAAATGCTTTTCCATTTCTCAACAAGAACAATGACTTTGTAATAGAAATAAAAGCATAAAAACATTAAAATTATGGGGGTAATGGACCACACATTCACTGCACAAATAAGCTCTATATTAATTGAAATGTATTGACTGTAAAAATATTAACCCTATTCTAAGGTAGGTAGATAGTAGAACACTGAATTAAGTTACACTAATGATTTATTTATTTTTATATTGTATTTTATTCCCACTGAATTCCAACCTGCATGAATTACTGAAATCCTCACAGGTCAGAGACAGGCTGATTTTGTGGCATTTACACCTAGGGCTCTAGAAGGAGAGATTACCTCATGAGGGAACCTGTTCCTAAGTATACTGCAGGTAGATAAGATATTCAGGAGACTCATCTCTGTTCCTGAAGTTCTATTTGCTTCACTCTACTTCAGTAGCTTCCAGACTTTATATTGCATTGTTATATTACAGCGGCACAAGGAGAATGACCTAGGCTTCTATGTGATAAATTTGCTTTCAGATATGGACAAAGGATAACCAAAGATATACCAGGGTTTACCCTGCCCAAATATTTACGGGAAAGAGCAAACTCTTTAAAAGGCCAATGTAAATAACAGGAGAAAATGATTGTTTACATTTTTATCTTGTGAGCTAAAGCATGAAAGAATTCAGCTGCTTGCTTAGAGACCTGATTCTTGATCTGATGCTACTTGCCACCAGACCAGTGCTTTAATCAGTGTTAACTCACAACTTCCGTGTAAAGCTCAGTCTTTTCTTTCTCATTCTTTCACTAGATAACATTGAGAGAAGCTATTAGAAAACTGGCATAAAAAAAATATAGAGAACCCATTTCAAAATGACCATGTACCCATGACAGTGATCTTCTGTATTGACACAATTTGCTAAAATCCTATTGAAAGAACAAGTGTTCTTAATTTAAAAAGAAAAGGAAAAAAAAAAACCAAAAAACAAAACATAAGAAATTCTTTCATGGTGCAAAAAGATGGGAAAAATTGCAGCTTCCAAAATGTGAGGTTCTGGCCCACAGTGAAAAGCATACCAGGCACATACACAAAAAGTTATAGAACAAATACTTCTAGTAGATGAGTTTACATGAGCAGCAGAAGCCACAGGGAAGCACAAACTAGAGATAAAGTGAAGGTAATGGACTGAAAAAGGAGTGCAGCTCTGAAGAATAGCCTAGAAAGGAAACCATCTGGGCAGAATTATGTCTAAAGTATGCTGGCAATTCCATTCCTTGTGGCTTTAGGAAAATGGGATTTTTTTCTCATTTTTTTAAATAAAGATGTTTGTTTGCATCTTTTATTCTCCATCAATCAGCAGAACCTCAAATCTGACTTTTCTAAAAGGGAATAATGGTTCCTGTTTCCTCAACAAGCATGATTTATGTCATAAACTTTGTAAAAATAAATCCTGTAAAGTTTTTTACATTATTTTAGATAGATTTTTAAAAGTATGGAGAAATGGTGATAAATTTTGGCTTAAATTTCAAACTACAGAAGATCAAAATTCAGATATTAGACATATATTAAAACAGGTAAATGAGTTGAATAATTTAGGAATAACTCAGCACCAGTTCTAATTTAAGATACCTTCAAATGTTTAACACTGAGCTCTGACATCTAAAATGTCAGTTTCCTTCCTCAAGAAAGGATATAATTTTCAAGGAGTGGCATATCTTTGTTAGACTCACTGTTAGAGTTGTGCCAGAACTTTCTGGGTAAATATGAATGAAAGGAAGTTCACTCACAGGGCCATTCCAAACTGGCATTCAGATCAACTGAGGAATGGTATGGAACATGCAAACACCTTGAGATATTGGGTAATACTGATCTTGCAGTTCAGATTTGCTACCCTAGTATTGGCTAGGACATTTTCTAAGTACACTGATCTCAGCCTTCAAAGAATTTTCCAGCTTAATTTTCAGGATTCAATGAGTCTGGGTAAAGCCTGGATTACTTGAGGTGCACCTTTGAAGAAGTACAAATCTTCTCAAACTCAAAAACAGTACTGATTTTGTATTTCATTCCCTTTAAAGAATTTATTAAAGAAAGGCCAGACTAAGACTATTACCATTGACTCGTTAGAGCAGCAGGAAATATGGAATCATTCCATCAAAACTAAAAGCCAGTATGTTCCTTTTCCACTTGACACAAACAATATCTCACAAGGCCATTCTCAAAACCTGACATTGTCAGTCAGGAACCACCCAGGTTTACATACAGTTTATTATTCACAAATATTCATAGACCTTTCATGTCCAGAGTAAAGAACCTGTCTTCCATTTTTACCTCTTGCACACTTTGTAGTTGTCAGCAAAACTCAGATAATGACCACTTGATAATGTTAAGGACATAATCTCTCTCCAAATAGATTTCCATAACAATCCTTTTATCATCTTTTCCATTACTATCAATCCATTTTTATGCTTTCTCTCATACCTTTAATTATTTCCTCTTTTCAACTTTTAATGTTTTTTTTTTTATTTTGCTCATTTCTCTTTATTGCTGAATGCTTTGCACTGTTTCCCCTCTACATTTTTTTTCGTTGTTTTTTTCTTCAGTCTTTCAAAGTATTTCAGCCTTCTTTCAAATGGTCTTTTATCCTACTCCTAGCTCATTTTTAGACTCTGTTCCTTTCAACTTATTTTCTTCTGTTTTTTTACCCATTTTCTTTAGATTTCTTTTCAACAGATCTGACTTTCTCAAAATGTTTCCTTGGAAATATCTCTGACATACTGGCAATGTTTGAACCAGGATGATTTCCTCTCTATAGGTGAAAATATCATGAAAGAATGGACTTGAATCAAAGGCCCCAAAAGACACAGTCTCTGTTAATAGCCCATCTAAATGTCCAGAGGATTTCCTAATTAAAATAAGAACTGATAGAACTGACTTTTTGCACATATAGTTCTGTGCCCTGTTAATATATGTTATGCTGTCTGTGAGAAATGAAATGCAACATTAGACAGAAATTGAAATACTCCAGGGAAACACAACTTAGGAGACTATCTAGATTGATGTTTTCCACAGATTTGAATACAAAATGCCATATGAGCATCAAACTACAATCCTAATGAAGGAAAAAAATGGATAAACCCAGCACTAATAATGCCTACACTTTGAATTTCTCCAGCACGTCCTGACAAATAGCAGTTCTACAGTGAAAACAATAGTATATATATGCATGCATATAAGTTTGGTCTGGCTGTTATGGAATACAATATTTAATGGTCCACAGGAGGCATGGTGTACATATTCTACTAATTACACTTTGAAGACATACTCTCTGGTTTCTGTCAGGAGCACAGAACACAGCATGTGCATATTGTTTCCTACTTACTTTGTTCAATACATGGGCTTTTAAGCCAGAAGATCTCTAATTCAGCATGGGCAGTCCTTATGGTTTCAAATGCGGAACTCAATATTGTCAATACTGGCTTTTAAAAGATATAATAATAATAATAATAATAATAATAATAATAATAATATGGAATTCTGACCTACCTTTTTGTGGGTCGTGTGAATTGGAGTCATTACAAGAGGACTCTTCACCACAGTCATAATTATGGAAATGCTTCAGTCTGGCTTATCCTGGCTTGAAAACATTTTGGCAGAGCCTTTAGCCACTGGCTTGAGTTTATCTGCCTAAAGATCCTTCTAGATCGGGGTCTGAAAGGCTGCCTCCAACATCATGACCTCACCTTATTCTGCTCACTTCACCTTGTCTCCTCACCTCATTTTGCTCTTTGTTGCTGTTTATCCTTTACCACCTCAGCTTCTCTTCTTCAGGCTTGCAGAACCTCCCATAGGATGGCAGTGAGTGGCCAAAACACAGGAAAAGTTCAGAATCACTGATTTCAGCTCCAGTTTGGGAGAGTGTTTCAGCACATGTTTAGTCCTAATAAGGTGGCTTTGCTAGACAAGAGAAAAATATGACCTAATCCATTAGTCACTTCCACTGATTCTGATGTACTCATTATTATTACCAGGTCCCTGTACAACAGAGCTTGTCATATACTGGATTTTCTCAGAAAAATACGTTATTTTTTTTAACTATTGTATTTTTAGAAAACGTATCTCTTTTAAAACTATGACAAAAATGTTCTGAGCCCAATATTGGTGAAAATGGGTTATGAAATGGGATATCTAAACTATTTGGGTATCTCTTTTAACTGGTAATACACATACGGTGACTATATCCTCATGAGATAAATGTAATAGGCTAAACAAAAAGAGAAATAATTGATCCATGTTTAGAGTTCCAGTGATGAGCAATTCTTTGCCAGCAAACAATGATATTTTCACCCCTTTCTTCATGGTGCTTCTCTCTTAGGAATAATTAACACTTATTGATTACTATTAGAGAGCACTAAAGGAGCACATGGCTAAAAAAGCAACATTAGCAACGGGCAACACTTTGACTGTTATTTTTTTCTTAAAGACTCTGAAATCAGTGTAGGAAGGGTCAGTGGTGGATACAATTAAAAAGGTCAGAAACAAAAAACTGTGTCCTCAGCTAAAACACCTTTCCTGTCAATGTAGTAAATGAAATCCTCAATGAGGAGCTTGTAAAGATATAATGTTTTGTCAGTTGAGTGGGGGATGAAATGTTAGAGCTCTTAAAAAAAATCTAAGCAAAACCAAACAAACACTAACAAAAAGCCAAACTGTTTGAACATCTTGTAACTTTATAAACCTCAGTAACTTTGGAGACTATTTTACCCACTAAATTAGTACAAACTTCTTCCAGCTTTGCCTCAATGTGATTTAAGGGTGGTTTCAAGGTCTCTAGTTGACAGAATGGGCTTTGGCCTCTACAGTAATGTGGTCTGTAAAACTAAGGCAAAACTTTTACTTGGTTCTCAGCATCCAAATAACTCTCTCAAGATATAACTGGAGCAAAAAATGGTCAGAGCATGGTTAGACCAAAAAATGCACACACAAAAGTATGTTCCTCCATTAAGATGCACAAACTGCTCGTGGACAAGCTGTATACATGTATCTCCTGGCTGTGTCAGTCTCAGGACTTGGTTAGGTTAGGAAGCAGAGTGTGCATGGAACCTGAAGGGCCAACACTCAAGTTTGTGAGAGATATGCAGTTTGCTCTATTTGTGCTGTTCCTTGCCTCCTCACCAAACTCATATTCCATTTCTGAATTTTCCCCAGAAAAACTTTGAAAACATATTGGAAATTCTTGTGATTATTTCAGATAAAGAAATTCAGTTGCAGAAATTATGAACAGTATTCTTTCAGCTAACCATGTATCTTATTTTGAAGACAAAATCAGAATAATAAAGGTATTTTAAAAAGTATTTTGCTTGTTCTATCCAAGTAGTTTGGAATATTTAGATTAGAAAAGCAGCATTCATCAGTTTAGGACAGCGTGGCACTGTCTACTACAGAGTAATGACTGCAAAGCTGGCTACATTAGATATGATCAACCAGCCTGAAGCTTTCAGTGAGCTGATTTAAGCACACCATGCAAAACCCAGCCTAGACAGAAGAGCTGATGTGGCTGTTAAAAAAAAAGCATAGCTAGTTCAGCTTGACCAGAAATAAAGGTCTGTTGGGACAAAATCTGCTTTGGGCACATCTGGCAGTCTGGACCCTCCTGTCCGTATCCTGTAGCTGCACAGCATGAGAAGTTGCAAGAAAACACAGAGAAACAGGAGCTTGAAGCCACTTTAAGGAATCAGAGGCAGCTCAGTGCTAAAAAAGCATCTGAATATGAGCACAAGAGCCAGCTGCAATTGTGGAGACAGGAAAAAGCAGCTGGAAGAAGACAGCAAGAGGGAAGCCAAGCAAGAGCTGCTGAAGAGGCAGAGGCAGGATCTGGTATCCCAGATTCTGCTTGCTCACCACACTTTACACCCTTGAGAGCTGTGTGCTCACCTTCTCTAAAAGATCTCTTTTCCTGTGGAGACTCTCGTATGCTACATACTAACAGAGGTAGCAGAAAAAACATTACATCCATTCTGATTTTTAAGTATGAATGAGAAGGACAGGAGGGACTATGCTAGTTATTCTCAGGACTCCAAGTCCAGATGTTGTGACAGATGTCTGAAGAATCACTCTTGTTAAAATTTCAACAGATTTATCAGAAAGCAACTTTTTTTGGAAAATATGATCTGAAAAGAGAGGGGATAAAGAATGGAAGACACAAGAAAAAAATACCAAAATGCCTAAACAGAAAGACTGTGAATTTTTCAACTAAATGCTTTCTCTTTGATTCACTGATTCACAGAAATGAAACTTTTCACAGCAGAATGTTTCTAATCATTTCTCAGGCAGAGACCCACAGGCACAGTGCAGACCTCCTGAGCAGACAAGAGAAAGACATATTGCACACATCTTAGCATTGCAGGCTTAAAAATTACTTAAGCTCAGCTCATTTGCTCTGGGCTTATATTTCTCATTAAATACTCTGACCAGCAGATTACACAGCAAGAATTTTGCCACCATCTTTTCTTATAAGGTCTATATGTATGCACAGACACACAGGCAGACACGAAAACCCAGAGAATATATAATATTTTCCTTGTTTGGCATAGGAATACTCTTCTTAAATTTCAAACACTTCAGAGGCTGAGGCAACCATTTGCTACCCTGCTTTAGTAATAAGTTAAATAGAAATAATAATCATATCTATTAAACGCTAAACACCTATTTGCTTCTTCCAGTTAACTGGTCTGGAAACACATCTAAATTAAAGATGGCTAGTGCAAATGTATTAATTCAATAGTAGCAATATGAACAACCTTATAAATCAGAGCTGATCAGGTGCCAAGTGAGCTTAAAGATATTTTACAGCTTTCACCTTTGCTTTGCTCAAGTTAGTGTGAAAAAGAGAACTCATCTCTTTGACCTTATGAATCAGCTTTCATCCATAAACGTGAAGATTTCTAAGCAGAGACAATAATCTTCACTAAGATGAATTTGCTATTGAGGTATAAAAAATTCATCATATGGGTATTTCCTCAAGGGGGAAATATATTTTTAAACAGCGTGCATCAAAGAAAAACACTTGTAGATCTTCCCATTTGGCATGGAATCTGGGACTTCTACAACAAAATGGAAAAATATAATTGTGTGAAAAGATTTGAAGAACTATATGTATGTTAACACACTGCTCACACATACATCTAAAAGCTTTTAAGAAGAGTCATATTTTCGTGACATTTTATAAGTGTATATACTGAGAAAAAGCAACATATTTCATATTTGGATTTACATTTCTAGAAAAAAAAACATAATAATGTCTCTGAAATTCCAGAAGCTTGAACAAGATCAACATCCTAATGCTGAAAACATAACTATGCTTAGAGAAAAAATGTTAACCTTGTCATCTATTTTGCATCATATCTCCTTTGCATCTTAGGGAACCTCATAGTTGTTTTTTCATCCCACTCAATAACAAAAGGAGGTAACACATAGTGATTGAAGATATTTAATCTAAGCTTAACAACTTATCTTGTATTTATAATATTGCTAATGCGTTGCTTGTGAGGTAGTGCAAAAATATCTTTACAATTAGAGGCTTGACTTCAACTTAACAGTCATCTGTAATATGTTGTAGATATGCACTTAAATTAATGGCATTATTATGTAATAATGCAAAATTTGGGTAAGAGAAAGTTTAAGTGAAATCTAGTCAGATTGTTAGAAGGAAGGGAAATACAGCAGTAGTAGAGCAATTCAGTTTTCAGTAAGTCATTTTAATGCTTACTTTGACAAAAACAGAAGTCCTGGGATGCTGTAAGGTGACTGAAACTGAATCATGAGAAAATTAGCTTCAGCACAGAAAGAATCTGAAAAGGAAAGGTAATTCTTTGTCTACATTACAAATCCAACCATGTGGAGAGAAGCCTAAATATAAACAGATGCATGTCCTGGCAAAAAATCCAGTTAGCCATCATGTTCTTCTTCAGAAAAGACTGAGGACTCTTAGAGTAATGTCTTCATGTCTCAGAGTAAAAAGAATAAATATCACTAAATCCTTTCATTTTCTTAAATGTGCTGTTTCTAGAGCTAGCTGAAAATACCCAGATCAAGCCTCACAAATACTTGAGTCCTGAAATCATACTTTATTCCTTTCTCCTCTTTTATTCATTGCTTATGAACAACCACACTTGTAATTTTTTGTTTGCACATATGTTTAGAGAACATCTGTTCCTTGTTCCCATCTGGTTGAGATTATCTATGTATCTATGCATGAAGAAGGCAACTGCTTATCTGCTACTCTCACTTATTTTTATCTAAATTTATAAGCCAGGGGGAGTAGGGATGGAATAAAGCAGGAGGAAAACCTCTGCCTTGCATTAATTGCTGAAATGCATGACTTTCACATAACTCATGTCCTCAGCAAGTAAATATCAAGACACTTTATTGAAGGAGGCCAGTATCATTATCATCAACTTGGAAACAGAAAAAAAAAAAGACAAAGGATACCTGACTTGGCAGAGGTCACCAGATCAGTGGAGGATCTTGACATAAATTACCAGGTCTCCTGCATCCTAGCTCATGTCTCTCTCCTTTGCTGTACACCATCTTCTTATAATAAGGGTATGAAACATTTTTTTTCATATAAATAGTTTGAAACAAACAGAGTAAATAAGAAGGGGTTATTAATGAAGGTTATTCACTATACTGATTTATATCCCATAAATTATATTGGATATCCTTGGGGAAACAAATAATTTTATCAGTAAAACCTGAGTAGATGAGTTCTTTTGAATGATGATTAATAAAGAAATTTGGACATCAGTCAACATACAGAACTCTGCACCTGTTACGTTTGTTTTTTCCATCATTGAGGATGGCATTATTTCCTACAAGTTTAGTGTTTCAAAAAGACAGATTTTGGCTTTAATAATATATTCTTTAAAACTGTACAAATTCTCACAGATGCCCATCATAAGTGAACTACAATATACTTGGTAATAACGTTTATTGGCTACAAGTCATGGCTGTGATTACCTCTCCTGTCAGGCATAGACTAAGAATATGTTTATCTACAGATTTGAGGCAGGCAGCCAGGCTTCTATAACGAAGGGGTTTTTTAGTTCTGAAACCTTGTTTTTCAAACTGTCTGGTATTTTACAGCAGGAGAAATTGTGGCAGAATGAAAGTTCCTGCTTTTTATCCCCATTTCTATTTTCCTATCTGCAAAACAATCTAAATTTTCACTGCAATTCTCCTTGACATTTCCCTTATCTATTTTCCTTTCTCATTAGTCTGCCTCATGAGAAAATATAGGTGCAGAATACTAAATCATCTTTATAGTCAACACATCTGGTGCATATTGACAGACAGATTGGACCAAAACGAAAGTCTAGAGTTTGAGGGCTTTTTTTTTTTTTTTCACCAGAAGCATAAGAACATGTTCTTCTTGAACTGGAATATGCTCAAGAAAAACCCTTGCAAATAAAAGACTGTTATTCACCTAAAGGAAACAGCTGGCATCATTATAAGGAAGCAATACAAGCATACAAATGAGAGGAGAAAGGTGTGTTTTCTATCCTTTGTCTGAAGATTAGGTTGGCTGGTTAACCTTTTTGATTATATATATGAAGAAATTTTCATTATGAGGCATCCCAGAAGGAACTGGCCTATGTCCAAGCACTTGCAATTTTTATTTTAATCTTGACACGGCAGAATACAGTATTGCCAGGGGTCAAGGCCAAGCATCAATATTTGTGATTTCAGTTCCTAGGGACTGATTCCCTTGATCATTGTGCTCAGTAGGATGGGATTCTGATCTCAGCTGCAGGTCACAGGCATTTCCATGATACAGATAAACAAAATATTAAATTGAATGTATTTACACAATGTGTTTCACTAAGGGTCTTCATGACCCACCAATGGGGCAGAGACGCTTAGCTCCACGTTTGTCATCTGCAGAACAGAAACCATATGACTTCTCTGTAGCCACACAGGAAGTAAGAAGTAAAGGATAGGACAGGCCTTTCCCTGCTGTAGATACTCAGCCAACCCTTGGCTTTGATGAGAGTGTAATTTCTATTTAAACAGAAGATTCAGCCAAAATTAGTGGCACTCACCAAACATGACTGTTGCTTCTCCATTGCTGGCAGTTTTCTGTGAGTGCAGTGTGATGTGTTGGACCATTTTTGAAAGTTCCTGCTAGCCACCAGCAAAAAGTATTTTTGCAAAAAGATGCATTATAGGCCCTTAGGTTTTCACTATTAATCTGTAAATAGGATGTAATGGGAGAATCCAGACAGCAACAATATTGAAAAAAATGAGAGAAGGGAAAAGAAGGCAGAGCAACTTAGTGTTTCTAACAGTCTATAATGTTTTTCTTTACACAAGTACTTCAGACTTGTGAGTCTGAAGTTTTAGTTAACTCTCTCCAAAAACTTAGAAATACAAACATGGGATGAGATATGAGTAAATGAATATGGGTATCTTAACTAGATCATGCTCTTTCTTCTCCCGCTTTTAAAGGTCCAATGCAGTTATCAGAATTCTGTGGAAAATCCACACAAAAGCACAAAATGCCTGGGGTTGGAAGGGAACTCTTGAGGTCACCTTGTCCAACACCTGACCTAAGTAGGATCACCCAGAATTTGGTGGCTCAGGACCAAGTCCAGGTGGCTCTTTGAATATGAGACGGGGATACCCTCAGAGTAAAAACGTGTATCCTAATGTTCAGAGGGAACTGCCTGTGTTTCTGTATGTGTCCATCACCTCTGGTCCTGTCACTGACAACAGCTTGGCTCCATCCCTTGTGCATCCCACCCTTCTGGTATTTATACACATTAATGAAGTCCATATGAGACTTCTCCAGGCTGCACAGGTCCACCTCTCTCAGTCCTACCTCACGGGAAAGGTGGTCCAGACCCTTAAACATCTTTGTGACCCTTTGCTGGACCTCAATGCATCCATCTCTCGTACAGGGGAGACCAAAACTGGACACAGCTTTCCAGAAGTTACCTCACCAGGGTTGAATAAAGGGGAAAGATCATCTCCTCCAACCTGCTGGCAACATTCCAACACTCCTAAGCAGCCCCAGACACCATTTCCCTTGTTTTTTGCAATGCAGCCTTGCTGGTTCATGTTTAATTTGGTGTCTTCTGGGAGCCCCAACAGTAAATCTAGGCTTCAAATCTAATCTTAGTAGAAAATCTACACTCTAATATAAGCAGCATTTCAGAAACAAATATTGACTTAATTTGCCTGACATCAATCCAAAATGTAGATATCCATTTATTTTAATAAGTTCAAAGATTCTAGAAAGATATTTATTATACTACGTATTGTTCCACAAAAATACTGATTTGTTAAGATTCAAAGACGAGAAATATTACCTTATGTTGAATTTGACAGGAAATAGTTTAATTTCAGCATTATTGTGCACAATTTTGTGATTCAAGGCCAGAAACACTCTCAGTCATTGTCTGCAACTCTCTAAAAAGAGTATTTTTTACAAGACTGATAAAACAATTTGTTGATTTCCCCACGTAATGGACAAAAATTTCTGATCCCAAGACTTGCCTTCCATGATTTTAATCTGGCTGTGAAATTCCAATGTCCACACATCTCCTTTCCCACCCACAAAGTGAAACCCTCAGTCCCTTCACCTCTTGTACTCACGATGCTATTGATACCATTTCATGGCCTTGCTTCACTTCCAAATCTGACACAAAACACTAGGAAGCTCTCAAAGAGTTCAGAAGCCAAGCTGTAGTTATCTGTAATCTCAGAAGCCTCTTTCTCACTTTAAATTCCATCTTTGATTGGATGTAACTTGTGCAAGCAGTAATCACAGCCTTCTTACAGTGTTTACTGCTTGCTGTCAACTCACTCTGGAGCCAGATTGAGAAACAGAAGAAGAATGCCAGCGAAGCATGTTGGAAGAATGTAAAACAGAAGTAGAGAAAAAACCCATGCATCTTATTATTAAAAACATTATTTTAAACTAAAGTCAAACATATCCAAAAATCACCGGCCATTTTAATTTCCTACAAAGATTACTCCAAAGTTTGCAGGCCTTTTTTAAAAACAAATACAAAGCCACTTACAGATGCATTATGATTTAAATGTGACATCTACTGAGTTGATAAGAGTGTAATTTCATACATCACCCTGATTGGGACTGGAAGCGGGTTTTGGATATTGGTTTTCCCAATACTCTGTGTGCCTTCTTCAACACTGATGGGATTAGGTAATGCTAGCAACTTGGAGGAGATGCTCAGCACTTTGCAGACTTTGAAACTTTGCAGACACTGATAAGCCAATGTCTAAAAAATACATTCCTCAGTGTGATTTGTATAGCTGTGGCTGCTCTCAGAACACGTCAAAGCTGTGTAGAATCTCACCACTCTGAGTTAATGCAGTTTTTCAGATTATGGAAATGGCACTGTGTTTAGCATAAGTGGGCTTGTTCTAACAGCACAAGAGTGGAAGACAAGAATAAGGAGAGAATGAGGTTAAGGAAGATGGGGAAAAAGGAAAAGAAAGAGAAAGAAAAGAGCAAAAGAATATTCTCATAGGCTCAAATAGAAAATATGCAGAAGATGCAAAGAAAAAGTTAAAGAGAAAACAATATAAATGCATGACAGCTTTGTAAGACCATGAATATATACCAACAACAACATTGCAAGCTAACACACTTCTTTTTTAAGTCAGATCTTGCAAATCATCTGAAGGCAAAAAACTGTATTACTTTAACTACTGAGTAGGATTTTCAGATTTCACCATTTCCTAGCAGAAGTTATAGTTATTATTCTCTTCTCTTTTTCATTGACATTGAAATTCCATGTGAAATCCTGGTTTCATTGAAATTAATGTCAAAACTCTCTTTTAGTCTAATGGACTTAGGATTTCTGCATCATTAGGTAGTACTACATATATTAAATAGCTTATGGAAGTATAACTTATTACACTGGAGAGACATCTTTTTCTGTGGTCACAGTAAAAGAGCACAGGGTCAAAGAAAACAAAAGACTTTTTTTATTTTTAATAATTATCCTAGTTAGCAAAACTATACCATATTTTCTTGCACACTTTTGAGATGGTGCAGGTTCTGCTGCCCAAAAGAAGTCAATCTAACCACTTCTAGTGGACAATTTCTAGGGTGAATTTGTTCTCTAAATCAACTTGCTGAATAAACTTATGATGAAGAGAAGGAGAGAGATGAGAGAAAGGGAGAAACACAGAGTCAGGAATGAATGTCTGCTACTGTGCTGAGAAATAGGTCTCTTCAAGCCTCCACAATGTTCAGGCCCCCACTGTGGGGGCAGACACAACTTTGCCCTGCCCAAGCAACACCAAGTCTCTGACTGTAGATATTTATGAAGCAGAAGCATGTAGCTACATCCAGCTTTGCAAGCACCAAATGTACATCTAAACATAAAATATATTAGCTCCTAATCCACTTGTAACACAGGCAGAGCATTCTTATGTCTGCTCACAAAAGGCCTTAGTAGTCCTCTCACTTTCTACTGTCACCCATCACAGATCTGGTTTATTTGCACTGGTAGATCTCCCCAGAGCAGCATTCTCTTACTCCAGATCTTGTTTGAATCCATCGGTTCAGCATAGCACCAGCAAGAGTTCTCCACTGTTCGCTTTTGTGAACTAAGTTTTAATCAGATGTGTTTGAATAAGCCTGCACTGCAATGCTGCAGGCAGCAGGTAATTCCCTCTCCATCACCAGACTTAATTCCCAGTTTTCAGGGAGTGGCAGTTGAGGGTGAAAGCCACAGCAGGTAGGAAGAAGGAGTGCTGCTAATTATGAACCATGTGGGGGGCACAGATTTGCTTGCTCTCAGTACTACACAACACCATATTTTCAGTGAAGCTGATCCAAATGGCAAAGCAGAGTGATGTCTCTGGTGACTCTAATGGAGACAGGAGATCCCCAAGAACATTTCAGTAGAGCTCCATTGATTTCAATAGGCTACAGAAAGAACTGCAGAAGTTCACCCACTGAGAAACCAATAATGGATAGGGTTCCTTTTTACTCCTCTTCCTATTCTACCTGCTCTTAAGTTATTTACATACAGATAAGAAGGTGTGCATAAAAGTGAGAGAGAAAAAAGTGTGATTTGGAGGAGAAAAGAAAATGTGGGAGTTGGAAGAAAGGAAGAAGCTAGCAAATGAAATCTTGCCCTCATTATCTCATAGTTCTAATTATCTGAGAAGAGAGGTTGGAAAGAACAAGAAAGAGAATAAGGAGCTTAGAGTAATGAATTAATTCATTGTTTAGATTGTCTTCTATTCTTCAGCACAAAAAAAAGAAATCAAGATTAAAAACAAAAATGAAAATTATTAGAATGCTTAAGACATAATTATGATGTTGTGCTGATTTGGCTTTGTTCTAATTATGAAAAAAGAAGGCAATTGAATCCTACTTCATAAAGTTATATTATTTCAAAACCAATAAACTTCTCATTTTTTCAAAGTAAAAGCTTTTGAAGTGTACAATTAAATACCTTTATAAAATACAGGAGTATTGTATTCAAACTGAAGAGATCAGCAAAAAAAAAAATTATATCATGCTAAGAAATTATGAAAGTCTACTCAGTTTGGACTGTTCTATGCAAGGCATTGCATGGTAAGGGACTCTTCTCTTCCCTCTCATAGCCCCAATAAGAAAGTGTTCTCCTAAACTTTTTTCTGATGCAGAATTGGAAACATGGCATTCATCTGAATTTCCCAAAACTAAAAGCTCTGCTCCTGAAAGGTTGACTTTTCCCGTGTGTGATCATGGAAAGCCTCTGCTCTGGATGACCTCTGCCAGTGCAGCTCCTCCAGCATAAGAAGTGAGAAGTGTGTGGCTCCAGCCCACCTCAGCCCTCCTCCTGGCAGCAGGAGGAGGAGATCTGGTTTAGCTGCTTCCTGCTGAAGGAGCTGAAGTGCAAAACAGTGATGGTCCCAGCCGACTTGGGAACCCCAGACTGCTTCTCCTCACAAGTGCCCTGCTCAGGCAAAGCTGTCAGGGACTACAGGTGGAGATCCACACAGGCACTGATCCTGACAGGGAAACAGCTCATGTGCAGCCATGGGCAGTTTTAAACCTGAATCTGAGGGAGGTTACCCCTGGGCCCTGCAGTGATTTAACAGCATGTACAATATGCATAATGTATGTGACTAGCACAGAGACAGGGAAGATGCAGTAAACAAATGAGTGCTGTAGTGGAAAATATATGCATCAGTTTGACTTGTCAAAATTAAAAACACACTGGAGCCACTGCTGAACACACAATATACTGAGCTCCCTCAGCAGCAACTCAGAGGTGCATGATCTAGGGCAACAGCTAGTGCTGCTAGTACTCTGAAAGGCAAGGTGAACAAATTTGTGAGAATAAAAATACTGTGGCCAGCCTGGTAGCACAACCCAGTGAGAGCAGCAATGTAATCAAATGAGGTTGATATCTGCTAATGCAGTGATCCGCCCCACAAAAGTCCTATGCCGGTTGTCTAGAATACACAGGATTTTGTTTATTACATCTGGCTACATTACTTTTTTTATCTTATATTTTTGTTGTTGTTTTGGCTATGTTATTTATGGTGGTATATATTTTTATTTTTTTTCTTCTAATTATCATTAGGATCATCATATCCCTCTATAGCCCCTACAAATACTGAAGTTGATAAAATGTCTACTTTCAGAAACACTTTTAGAAAAAGTTGTTCCAATGAATCATTGGTAAATTTTTGCCTTTTAGTCTTTCTTATATGAAACTTACAATACGGAATTTTTTTTCTCACAGTAATTCTGATTGTTGGATATTTCATATCATCAACAGACTACTCTCTTGCCTAGGCTGCATTTTCCAGTACTGCGTCAAATTTGACTTGATATGAGGATTTCAAGGAAATGGGAAAAGAAGACTTGAAAGGAAAGAGCTAACAACACCAGCTGAATGGTGTATGATACAGTGCGCCAAGATTTCAGATTATGTAAATAGTCCTAGTTTTGCCAAAACTAGCAGACCTGTACTGGAAGGTAACAAAATATCTTATTAGACAGAAAGAGTATTTAAGGGGAACTTTAATTTTCCAATTAAAAATATAAAATAGTGTATTAAAAAAATAAAATAGTGTATCCTAACTAACTTGTTTTGGGGATTTGAGACCTGCTAACTTCAGAAGGAGGAAAAAAAAAGGGGGGGGGGGAAGAAAGAAAAAAAGGAAAAAACCCAACTCAAAATAGATGCTATATCATGGGAGTTTATGATCATTAGTAGATTTGGCACATATTAAAAGTTGTTCCATAATGCAGTCATTTTCATTTCAGCTATTCCTCTGCACTCTTCAATTATTAAAGTTTAATGCACAAAAATCCTCAGGGACTTTCACATTTATTAACAAAGCATTTTATGTGCTAACAGAAAATCCCAAAATTAGGAGAAATCATTTACAAGCAGACAACAGCTGTTACAGCATTAAAACTTTAATTGGCACCCCCTAACAGATCATTGGGTATTTCAGTCATCCTCTTAAAGATGTGATAATCCTTATGATATTCAGAAAGAGAACAATTTGTAAGGACAGGGCTGCACATTAGCAAAGATTGAGTGTGTATGCAGATGCAAATATGTATCTGTCCAAAACAAATGGTGCCCTGAGAAGATGCTATGTGTGAGTCAGGCACCTGGATTCTGCCATTTATCCCTGATTTTATACAAACCATTTCCCTAATTTGCTTCCTTAACCATTTCTTGCCAGTACACCTTAAAAATTCTTCAGAACCAGGGGCAATTGTCACTGTTCCTCCCATTAGACAGAACTTTCCACTACCTTGATAATGATATTAATGAAAATAGTGGGTGTGATTTGTTAACACACAAGAATACAAAATGATTACTTGAGTGCTGTGCAAGAGAGAAAGATGATTTCTGCTAAATATCTAGCACGAACCAAAACAAATAAATCAGTCCTGACAATGCAACCAAACTCTTCTATTGTGAAAACAAATATTTGAATAATTAGGTTAGTGACTGAGAGACAGAGAATTTCTTTACTGAAACTATTAGTGATCTGGATCAATGGCACATTTGGAAAAAAATATAAAGTTAACTGCGTAATTGGTAGAGTAAATTATCTCTGTATTTCAACATCCATTTATCTAAAACCTGTACTGGAAAACAGAGCATGAATAAAATTGAAAACTCTTGTTGTGCTTCTCCTCAGGGATTTTTTCCATCTGTGAACAACATTGTTACAAAGTTTTCTCTGTTTCCTTCATTCCCAAGCACCCTAAATAAAACAGTAAATGAGAATTCCAAAGATGATTCAAAGCGGTATTTAAAAAGATGCCTTGGGATGGGTTTTCATCTCATAAGCAGCTGCTTAAGTGCTCTGTTGATCTTGAGTCTTAGAGGAAGTTTTCTCCAGTGGTAGGAAATACATAATGGTTTCACAACTTAGCCACACTAACAAAATAAATCAAATGTTTTCTTCACAACATAATTAAGAAGATACTTCCTAATGTTCCTGAAGGTTTGACTTTGAAAATTATGTGGCAAACAGAAGGCTAAACAATAATTATTATTAGAATAACAACCCAACTATTTAAAGATGTTTCAATTCACTTCAAATTTAAGCATGAAAAAAAAGCAATGATTCAACTGAGATTTCAAATTGTTGATTCTAACAAAAAAAAAAGTAATAAAGTGTAAACAGAGGTAAGAAAAACATATTTGTAAAGACTTGTGCTTATCTTGCTTTTATAGGCAACCCTCTTATTAGCTTGTGTGGTGTTATTTCATTATTGTATGTTTTTTCTGGTCAGAGTTTCCAGCTTCTGGCCAAAGAAAATATCTAGTTTATCTTGCAAAGCATAAATGCTAAAGGACTCAATGTGGACAAATATAGACCTAATTTAGCTCTAAGCAAGATCTTCACCAAGGAATTTTTGACTCTACAGAGTGATTGTAACAGGCTTCCACGTATCTTTTGAAAGCCTATTTTGAATAAAGGAAAATCCTTCCTAAATTCAGCCATTCCTTTCTAACATGTACAAGGTGGCATAATATACTTTTAGATCAGTTTTTCCGATATCCATCAATTTTTTTTTTTAAATAAAATATCTGGATTATGAAAACTGCTCCTTGTAATAATTTTTTATAAGTTAAGGAATGCATGTATGCCTTGATAAAAAAGGAGATCTTTCACCCAAATAACACAGTTACAAATGACTGATACCTCTTTTTCTGCATTGTTAAGGAGATGCTGCAGAGAAATTTGTATTTGATGTCACTCTCACAGCTACTACTCAGCTGTGCTTATCAACTGCGAAAGAAGTCCATCAGGAATTGCTCAGAGGGAAAAGCTGACAAGAAAGGAAAAGGTATATCAAAACATGAGTGACAATCCTGTTGTCTTACCCTCAATCACTCTTAATATACTTTATTTTATATGTATATAATATATATATACATGTTTGTGTGTACATGCATATATATATATATACATATATATATGCCTGGAACAGCATTTGCACTTCAATACAACAAGAAAACAGGCAGGACCAATAAATTTTCAGTTTAGACACAGAACAAATGATATTGTAAGAGTTTGTATTGTGTAAGACCATAGTACTCCAAAAGTGGTATTCAGCATACAGGGCAATCAATACCATAGACCGCAGATTAAAACTCTTGTTTTACAAAATTTCTTTTGGATTTCTGTGTGGATTTATATGGTGCAGTCCACCCTCAGTATCATTTTAACAGTTTGGATGGCATAACATGAATGCCATAACCACATGACCTGAACCTCATCTACCTGCACAACATTTTTAATAAGATATAGTCCCTGCCTGAGGTGACACTATTTGGCAATCCCTCTCACACCCATCTCTGCCAGGTCAAACTAATAAAGACTAAGAAGTAAGGGTTCAGGATTTGGATGCATTGGAAGGACCTCGCCATCGCTTCACATTTACCTGACAACAGGGCAAGGAGCCAGATAGTTGAGTGCCAAAGCTTGCAGAGGTATTAATGAAAATAATGTGGATTAAACACATAAATTCACACAGTGGAAAGGCTTACTTGCTGGATCTCCAATATGAATAAATGCCAAAGAAGAAGTAATCTAAATGGTTATTAGCATAATTTGAGTGCTGAGTGCTGTTCTGCTCCAGCTACAAATGTGATTGAGACATATGCTTGCTCTGATGGAGGAAATTAGCAGAGGATTACCATTTTCCCTAAGAAGATTAAACTAAGAAGAAAAAATAATTTGCTTTCCATTGCACTGCTATACCATCTACCATTAAAAGAAAGCAGACCCCATTAAAAAGGACCATCAGTTTAATGGAAAGATTATTCTGACAGTTGCCAGCTTTACAGCCTGTTTAGTCATGTAAGTCAAGCCACATAAGAAGCAACAGCAGAAGCTGTTGCCTTAGCCCAGTCAGTAGAAACATAAAGAATTCATCATAACATCATTAAACAAAATTAGGAGATCAGGAGTTTGTTTTAGATTCCTGCCCTCTCAGCATCACAGCATTATCCTATGATCCTATCCCATCCCAACAGAGGAACCTATTCAAAACTGCCAGTTATGGGAACTGATAACGTGGACAAGAACAATCATTTTCCTCTTTACCCTAGCTCTGTCCAAGCCTTCAAGACATATTACAGAGTTCAATATCTATGTGTTCTGATTGAAAGTTGAAGTATATAGGAATAGTGTAAAACAGTCCCTCTTTATATCCTCAAATCCATATTTCATGTGCCATAAAGTCATGTGCCAGTCATGGGAAAGAGTGCAGGCTGCATGGTCCAAGTACATTGCTAATGAAGATGAAGGCAGTGGCACTTGCAAAAAGTCAAAGAATGTGGAAACATTAACACAATAACACCTTTCCTCATTACATGACAAAAGACACCCTATCCGCTCACAGGATTGCACAGTATTCTGTAACCAGTGAGGACAGAGAAAATGTAAGAGTTTTGCAGGTATTTTTAACTCTTTCACTAGCAGGATTTATAGTTTCCCCCTTTTCTGCAATAGCCATAGATGAATAAAGATAAGCATAGCTGAATAAAGATAACCCTCTTGTATCCAAATGTTTCTTAGAACTACCTGGGTATTTTCTTGAATAGAACCGTTTGGACTAGAAATACCACTGATGCATCCTACTCACATCCTCTGCACAGTGTTTCCCACTGGCTCATTCAAGCTTTTCATGACACAGGAAATAACAAATATTTGGCCCAGGAGCTTACCTGGAATTTTGGTCTGGTGAATCTGAACCCATTTCCCAGCTCTCTAAAGAGCCACAGTTTAGACACTAATTTATATGTCTATTTGTATTAGTTCCTGCCTTTCTGTTCAATTGAAGCAGTCAACTGCACTTAACCTTAGTCTACAATTTAAAGCAGTCATATCTAAACCAGTTGTATTACTATTGTCATATTATAGAAAAGCCTCTTCACCTTGCCTTACACAGCCGACTCATTTGTGAAGCAGATAAAAGGAAGCATTAGGAGGCAAATATGCACTAAAGTTAGTGTTGGGTCAGTCCCAAGCAAAAACACAGGTTGCATGGAGAATGGCTGGAGAACAGCCCAAAGGAGAAGTACTGGGAGGCATTTGTGGACAAGAAGCTTGACATGACTCAGCAATGTGTGCTCACAGACCAGAGAGCTAACTGTCTCCTGGGTTGCTTCAAAAGAAGGGATTCTTCTCCTCTGCTCTCACAAGACTCCACCTGGTGCACTGCATGCAGTTCTGGGGCCCCCAACATGAGCCAGACATAGACTAGCTGGAGTCAGTCCAAAGGAGGGCTATGAAGAGTTTTAGAGGACTGGAGCACATTTCCTATGGAAACAGGCTGAGGAAGATTGGGTTGAGAAGAGCCTAGAGAAAATAAGGCCCTAGGAAGACCTTAGAGCAGCCTTCTGGTACCTAATGGGGGCCTACAAGAAAGTTGGGCAGGGACTTTTCACAAGGACATGTAGTGTCAGGACAAGTGGCAGTGATTTGAAACTGAAAGAGGATAGGTTTAGATTAGACATTAGGAAGAAATTCTTTATTGTGAGGGTGATGAGACACTGAAACACATTGACTAGAGAAGCTGAGAATGTCCCATCCACGGAGGTGTTCAAAATCAGTCTGAATGGGGCTTTGACTAACCTGATCTAGTGTCAGGTGCTCCTGCCCACAGCAGGTGGCTTGGAACTAAATAATCTATAAGGTCCCTTCCAATCCAAATCATTCTGTTTTAGTGACAGCTCTGAAAAAGTGCTTCAAAAAACAAACCCCTAAACCCTTGCTCCATAATGGCATTGGCAGAGGGGATCCAGGAGGCGTTTTGATTCAGACACTCATGGCTGAGTCACCGTTCTCCTGTGCTTCCACACTGCTCTTGCCTGACAGTAGTTTATGGATGGTACAATTATTAGGCATCCCCTTTGCTTACCCTGTACCAGATTAGCCATTCTTCCAACTGAGTGCTGACAAAGGGAATGATCTGAACATGTTGAACGATTCACTTCAATATTTCTGGATTATACACAGGGGAGTTTTCCTTCCCTCTGAGCCTGATATTTGGAAGTGTAACTCAAAACAAAAGATGGCCAGATGCCACTTCATAAGTTCAGTGCAGAATCATAAAAAGCAAACAAAAGGCAACAAAAGGCCACCTCAGTAATGTAGATATCTGGTCTTGTTAGGCAGGTGTTAGACAAATGTTTGGGTTTAATTAATGGAATGTATCAAACAGTGCTTTTGAACGCAAATGGGGGAGGTACCTTTTGCAGCAGGAAAATGTCCTTTTCTAAAGGATGAAAAGAATTACCTGCATTACATTCTCAGAATGGTCTTGTTTACCCATTAAATGCTTTGTCTTGTTCCAGTTTCAGCCTTTGTATAAATGTTCAGTACCTGTCTTACTGGTTATCTATGTTTTCTCTTAATACTAATCTTATACCTGTCAGTGCGCTGTCCACAGGATGCCAGCTGGGTTCCAGTGGCAATGCCAGAGAGCACAGGGCAGGGTCAGGGGACATGTCAAGACAGACTGCCCTCTGACTGAGGAAGTATTCATCATCTACAAACAGAATGAAATAAAAAGGCTCCTGAGAAAAGCAAATCATTTGCTAGAGGTGACATTTAGCAGCTACTTTAACCCCAGTTTTGATTTTAGCAGTCATTTAATCAAAGCACAATCAAATTGTCTGTAGCAAAATCACCATTATATCACTAAAATGAAGTTTCCTCCCCAGACTGAAGATCTGGGTGCTCAGGTACCCAAGACATGTGACACACCGAGGGAATGTGAGGACTCAGGACTGCCTGTTTGGATTCAGGAAAGGAACTGCCTATATAAACAGATAAAGACCATCACAGATCCAAGTCCTGCAAAGAAGGAGGAAACTGCAAGGGCACAAAAATCTCTTGCATGGGTGGCTGTTTTGGTCGCAGTACAATGTGAATTGAGACATGACTACATCAGGGAGATGACAATAATTTTCTTAAGGAAACTGTAATTATCATGATTATAAAATTAAATCTTTCAGTAACAGAAAAAAAAATTGAAGCTACCTGGAAGATTAATAACTTTACACATTGAAAATAAACAATACTTTGTTAGCATTCTCTTTCTTCTGATTTCTCCTGCCATGGGTTTAAATTGACCACAGCTTCTTGATGATTACTTCTCAGAACTGCATGTTATCAACTTTTCCAATGCCAAAACAGACTCTGACATAAGCAAACTAGATTTTGCTTTCAGAAAAGAATACCATTAGATTTACACTACTTAACAGACCGCTGTCTTTTACCCAAAGACAGCTCAGACTATGTATTAAGTTTTTGCCTTTCTGATCTGATGAAATGAAACAAAAGCAATCAAGGAGTCATTTTTACAACATGGACGGCTGCTTTTTAAACTGCTTTCAGTTCTGGCAATATGGATGTTATTCTGATCCCACAGTCATTTTATTCTTAGTCTGACTTTTTTCCCAACCATTCTCCTCACCCTCCCCTGAAGGAATTCCATGATGGGTACACAGATGTTTCTGTCCATTCAGGCTGAAGTAGTTCCTTCATGCTGTCTAGACATTGTGACTGTGGATGCTAGAGGATTTCAATAGTAAGTGCCACCTCTCCAGCAGGCAAACAAACCCACCCATGACTGATCTCATCCTGCACAGCTCACAACCTATGAAACAGCTGATATTCTCAGTTCTCAAGTCTCTGAGTAAAGATTACAGGGCAGAGAGACATTCAGCTTCTCCTTGCATGTTTATCAATTCAAATGTCTGAAGCAAGACTAATTAGAGAAAGAACAGTCATTCACTATGTCTGGACAGAATATCGTTCCAATATGCTCCAACAGCAGCTTATATGACACAGGGGAAGCTGCAAGTCTGGATCGCAGCCAGGAGTACATCTCCTTCCCCTCTTTAAATCAACAGGGATTTGACCACTGGCTGCAGTGGGAACAAGAATAAACCCTTAATGCTGCTGTGCTTGCAGCAGTGCTCTCCATGCCACCCGCTCTCTCTCTGCTTCTTCATTAACATCCTCTAATTGCAGTGGCTGTTTCGGGCTGCTTTACACTGCCCAAGGCAAATGAGAAAATGCCCACCTTTCCACCAGAGGGTCATCTGCATAAACAATTAATGAAGAGTTGCTGCCCTCAGCTAATGTCCTGTCTGTCAGGTTGATATAACCTAGGGCTAGTTAGATGTTCTGAACAATGATCAGTTGCTGTTAATGCTCCACTAGACTATTAAACTCCTGTTGGCAGGCTAAAGCATCAGGCAAACACAGTGGGTTTCTTTATTAAAATATCGAAAAGACTGCATCCTGCTGTCAATAATGGTTTTGATCTCCTAAAAGAAGAAAAATATCTTGTGGCAGAAATGTAATTACAAGAGAAACACTGTACTTCCCTGATTTAGAGCAGATGGAGAAAAGGTCAGCTATCAATTAAGACATAGGATAAAATATTCTCATATAAGGATAAGAAAAGAATGAATGAAAATAAACTTCTCTTTATGAGAATAAATGTGTTTTCTGTTTCACTTATACTGTAAGAAGGTGCCTACACAAATTTAGAAGAAAAACTTCTAATAGCCCCATGACAACAGTTTAAGATGGAGACAAAATCACAGAAGTTTAATGGTGGGGGTATGGAATCACCCCTAAATCTGTGCCGTGACTGGCCCAGGACAGCAAAATTTCTGATAGGCAGGTGGATCCCAGAAACAGAAGGATAGACACACTAGAAGAAGTAGTTGCATTTAAATCACCAGGTTAGATTTGCCCTTGGTGCAAGTCGAGTATTCTTGGCTTATTGAAGTAGAACAGGAAAAAGTCACCTACCGTAAAATATACGTGATTTTTTTTTCCCAAGTGAACCACACACTTTTGATTTCATTCCACATAGTCTTCATAACTTGAGACCTCCTATTTAAGCAAGACCTGTCCTGTACAAGGTTGCATTTTTTGTTTCCTTTCAGCACCACCTTGATTTAAAATAATGAGGTTTTTTTTTCTTTCCAGCAGAAAGGATATTTCTTGAACTATTATTATTAAGCCTGTCATTTTATGTTTAAAGTTTGATGTTGTTAACAGACAGAGCAGGGTCAAAGACAGGGAAACTCCTTGTGGTGAAGGCTAATTGGAGGAAAAGAGTATGATTGTAGCTGAACAATTCCAAAAGCACCAAATATTTTAAGAATTGTTCATTAAAATAAACAGTAGTTAGTTTAGTTTGGCTCTCATTAAAACAGCCTTTAAATGTCATTTTTCTTGACCTAATTTTTTGAAAGACCACATAACAGGAGAGAAAGAATCATTTTTACATTTTTACCCCTTTTCTTTATATATAGAGAGGTCCTGTCCTGAAATTTTCATGTTGAAATAAGGCTTCTGCCTTAGATACATCCAAGTTCATTTAAAAAACAACTAGAAATTACCATGGTAGAAGTATTCTTAATGTTTACTCATTAATAAACTCTTCAAAGTAAAATAATGTTTATGTTCTTCTGAAATACCCGTGAGATTACAAGTTTCATTTAGAAAAATTTTTAACAGATGTTCTGGGCATCTTATACATTATAAACATGCATGTACAGCATGAGCCATGCAGAATTAATAAATTATAAATAATATTCTTCAAGGTTTATAATCTTTCTTTTCTTTTGTTCATGGGCATTTATCCTTGTGAGATTATTACAAAAATATATTAAAAAAATAATAATAATCCTGTTTAAATTTTAAAGAATGAGCTATACTGTTCATTACTGATGAATGGCAGTTTAACCTAAAAATTAAAGTCATATGTTTACTTGAAGTCCTTGTGTAGTTGTCTCCAACTTTTATCATATTTATCCCCTTCACTTCTCACCCAATATATTTCTTTGATAGGTCCAAATAATGCCTAAGACTTAGAAATAGATCAGTGCCAAGCACAAATGACTGGTATGCACAGACAGGGCTGAACTCCCTTGTGTCATATAAGCTACAATATCACCAATAGCGAAGTTTAAGTACAGCTAATTCTCAAGGGGAAAGAAATTAGGAAATGTGTCTACACTTTGAGGACATTAATTTCTTTCTTATTAATGATTCCTCTGTGAGCTAAATATAATTCAGATCTTAACATATAGCTGGACTCTATTTGTTTTGAAAGAGAGCCTCTCTTTTCCCTGGTTTCAGTAGAATATGAATAGATATTAATTGTTGTCAAAACATCAGAGTTGCAGAAGATCATTTTCTTGTTGCTTGTGCTGTGATTCAATAAGCTTGTAAGCTTTTGCTGATTTAATTTCACACGTGCCAATCACTTTCAAAATTTTGACTCAAGAAGTTAAAACCATGGCCCATCAATGCCTGCAAGCTGCTGAGAAATCAACTTGCAGCTACTACATGATACATTCAGCACACAACAGACTTCTGCTTACTCTAAAGAAACATTAAAGGTCACAGAAAGTGTACATCCCTGAAAAGGGTCTGAAAAAGTAACATATATGAAAAGATAGAAAATTATCCTATTTCTATTTCCAGTAATATTTATTGTGTAAATAAGAGAATTTTTTTCCTTTGGTGACATAAAATAGAAATTTAATTTTAGGCTCTGTTATAAAAATATATAAAAGGCATCCAGCTTAAAAACAGTGCTAAATATTATAAGCTTTGACCTATAATGCATTTCACTCCATCCTCCTCAACCACTGCCCAGTTTCTTCACAAACAGCAGTGAATTAGATTTAAGATTTCCTTTTACATTGCCTAATAAACTTTTTTAAAATATTCACTGCTAAATCTGTCAGTAAATCCACTTTCAAAGCTATTTCCTAGCCTTCATAAATTCAAGTTTAACACTTTGAGGTAAATTTACACCTAGAAAATAGTCAAAGCTATTCCACTAATTTCTAAATCTATACATAGAGGATTGAGGATATACTACATTATGGGCACCATTCATATTTACACTACACAGGTTGACTTATTCTAATGCTGTATTTATAACAAATATTTTAAAACTCTCATCTCAATTTCTCAGATACTAGATCTCTAAATTCCAGCCCCATCAATGCAATCCTGAAAATACAGGACTCAGATGGCTTCATTTAATGTAGTGCAGAACAAACATTAAAAAAAAAAAATCAAACCAGTTGTAGCAGGGATGAATAAAATACTTATAAGGAAAAGAACAATATCTGAAACATTTAGTTAATCAGGTTTACCTGGCAGAAATTAACAACATTTACTGGATAGTATTCTGCTACTCATGATAAATCAGTGCAGTTTATAACTCTGCATCTCTCACAATTGTTTGGATCTGCTATTGTTTGGTGACTTAAGTGCCTTGTTTTGCATATGTTTCTGAGCATATGGAGGGTGAATTCTGATTTCTGATGGGTCATTGAAAACAATTTTTAGTTAGTTCATATATTAGATCTTGAAAAATAGAGGCCTAATGAACTAATTTACATATAATTATTAATAATCATAACAAAATTATTCTGAGTAGGCAAGTTGCATAACTCATGTACTCAGCAAAGGGGTACATACAGCTCTAGTCATGAAAAGCTCTTGCTTTATTCAGTAGAGAAAGAATCACCTACGTGTAGCAAATGCCAGCTTGTCCTTTCTGAAACGGCTTTGTATTTTAAGATGCAAAAATATTAAAAAAGAGAGTCTTACTCTGTCTTTCTCAGAGCAGAAAGCCCCACTTTAAATGGAGCAGAAAGCTGTCAAAGGTCAGGAATCATTAGCAGACCCTGCGTTCCTGAGCTCAGCCCAGCCAGGCCTCTCAAGCAGCACACTGCAGGATCAAGCCATAGTAAGAAACCTTCGGGGTCACAGGCCATCAGTCCTGGCTCGCAGCAATAACTGTTCAGCCATGATAAAGGATGAAGATATATATTTCTGTTTATCCATTTTCATTCCTTCCTCTATCTTTTCCTTCCTTCAACGCTGTTTTCTCCAAAACAGACTGCTGGGCTTTTCCCCCTCTACTAAACTCATCTCCAGGAGGAAGGGGAAGGAGAAGGGGAGCAGGGGGAAAAGTGTTGAACCAAACCAACAAAGCAAAAATCTCAAAATAATCCATAACTTACCAAAGCAACATTACACTTTATTCCAGAGCTGTGAACAATATAGAAAATGAGAAAGAATCAGCTGATAGTCATTTATTGTTGCATCAGTTCCTCACTGCTTAGTGTGGGTCAGGTAATTTAGTGCAGGTAATTTAGACATGTTGAAGCTTCTCTAAATTATTCTTTGGACCTGGATCACTCTTTATAGCACTTAGGACTATAGCAAGAAGTCACTTTTTTTCCTCAATAATTTCGGGGTACTATGGGTCTAACACAGCTGAGGATCCTGAAGAAAATCTCCAGGAAGGGTCAAGGAACCCTAAGCATCACAAAGGAAGAGAAATTCAGAGGTGATCAGAGAGCAGAGAAGTCTCTGAACCAGGGTGATGGTTTTGCCTGTTTTAAAGATGGATTTAGTTTCTGACAACCAGAAAATGTCCTTCAGTTTGGGTTATTTCTTGGGCTCTAATTAAATTATCCTGGGTGTCTTTCTCTCTGTAATGCTCATCAGGAGGCTGACAGATTTGTTTCCTGCATCTCAGGAAAAATTGTATGCATATGTCAGTGGACAAATCACAGTCTTCAGTCATGGTTTCTAGCAGTATAATATAAATCAATAAAATCACACAACTGTTTTCTGTGAGAGCTCTCTCTTTTCTCCCTCTCATATTTACAGATTCCTCACTGGGCATGAGGCCTATGCAAATGTAAAAAGTGACTTTAGGGATACAAAGTGCATCCGACTTGCTCTGAGATTTTCAGATTGTCTTGAACAGATTATTCATGATTGTATGAATGCCAAGAGAACAATATGGAAAGCAGATTGGCTATACACCTACAGCCCATTGCCAACTTGGCTCTGTGTTTAGAGGCTGACATCATTTCTTGAAAGAGTGGAGCTACAAGTCAATGTAGTTTGAAGAGGACACTCCCTGAAGCTGTGGGCAGACCCCATCATATCGTGCTCAGGCTTCATGGCACAAAATACCTATGATCTGGAGGTGTGGGGGAGTTTATCTTCAAACCATTGATATTACTTTGGCATCAAATGTATTCTCTGCTAGACAGTTGGTATTAACTCAAAGTCTAAAGCACCCATATAGAGAATACAGACAGAATACTGCAAATAAACAAAACTACAGAAAAGGATTCCCACATGGAAAATGCTTTTTAAAATCAAAACCAGAGAGATTTAGGATCTCTACATAGTCATATTTTTCCCAAAAAAAAATTTCCAAGGAGCAAAAGTGAAGTTCAAATCCTGGAAACAAATAGAAAGTATTCCTACAGTTAAACAGCTGACAACTGCTGCACTGTATTTTAAGAAACATTCACGATTACCCCATTTTTCCCCCTCTTACTTTAAAAAAACAAAAATAAATAAGAGAAATGAAGAGTGAGTGAAGAAGCAAGCTGCGTGAATTGAGAACTCTGAAGCTCTTGAGGATGTAACTTCCGAGCATTAGGGAATCAGCCTGATGAAAAGGTTCATTTTGGAATTCCAGGACTTCAGGAGTTCAGAGGAACCTTGAGAATGCTTTTAGATCCTGGACTCCAAGATGCCATTCCTACTGAAACCTGAGGATGACCTTGAATACTCATAGATAGACTGAGAGATAAGGTTGCTACACAGCCTGCCTTCAGTGATTTCACAGAGTAATAGAATTACTTAGGTTGAAAAAGACCTCTAAGATTATTGAGTTCAACTGTAAATTTAACACTGCTAACTCCATGTGCCCAGGTGCCACATCTACACATCTGTTAAATACCACCAGGCATGGTGACCCAACCACTTCCCAGGCAGCCTGTTCCAATGCTTGGCAACCCTTTCACAGAAGACTTTCTTTCTAGTGTCTAATATAAAGCTCCCCTGGCACAACTTGAGATTGATTGTTTCTTCTGATCATGTCACCTGGGAGAAGAGACTGACCCCCCACCTGGCTACAGCCTTACTTCAGGGGGTTGTACATAGCAGTAAGTTTCCCCCGAGCCTCCTTTTCTCCAGGTTAACACCCCCAGCTCTCTCAGCCTCTCCCCATCAGCCTTGTGCTCCAGACCCTTCCCCAGCTCTCTTGCCTTTCTCTGGACTCACTCCAGCCCCTCAATGTCTCCCTTGTAGAGAGGGATCCAAAACTGAACACAGTGTTTAAGGTGCAGCTTTACCAGTGCCAAGTACAGATGGATGATCACTGGCCTGGCCCTGCTGGCCACACTATTGCTGACACAAGCCAGGATGCCATTGATTTCGTGGCCACCTGGGCACATGCTGGCTCATGTCCAGCCAGCTGTCAACCAGCAGGCTCAATCCTTTTCTACCAGGCAGCTTTCCAGTCACAACAGTTAGTGAGAATCCATTAAAGCACAACTCGTTCACGTAACCAAAGAACAACAATCTATACTTAGTAATAGAATGACGAAGACATTGACCTAATTGAGCAATCAACTAACGTATGCCAGGAGAAGCCAAAGATTCTTAGGCACTTGGATTTCTCTTCTCATTCTCAATGTTTCATTCACCTTTCATGCATAGGATGATGGGCCAAGCACTGGTCTGCCACGTGCTGAAGCTCTCATCCCACTAAATTCCGTAACAAAACTCCTGTTGGCTCATTGGATCAAGTTTCCACTATCAGAATGAAATGACACATCAATTTTTGACTTGTTTTTGTCTTTCCTCTGATGAGAAAAAGTCTCCTCTTCTGCTTATCTGCAGCTTCTGTACTGCAACAAATCTGAAGGTGATATTATTACAAATGTTATTAAAACAGGAATGAGTAAATGTTACCTATGAAGTAGCTCACTAAGCTATTATTTTGACTCCACTTTTTCTCATGGATTCAGTACTAAGCTGGAACAATGTTGTTTCAAGAAGATCAGTCTGCAATGCCATTCATGGGTACTTCACTGATTTCTTGTGTCTTGCACTGAGCTGTGTGCTAGGACTTGTGGGGCAGATGTGGCAGAACTAGTGCCATAGTGACATGAGCTACCCCATTAATCCTTTCCTAGCCTTTTGAAGGAGAATTTGATTTCACTAATGGGTATAAATAATCTTGAACCAGCATCTCTTTTACACAAAACACTTCCATGTTCAGACATTTCAGGTTTCCATGCTGTGAACTCTGTTTTGGTGGGAAGGTGCAGTTGCAGTCCAGAAAAATGAAAAAAGCAATTATTAGCACAGAGGAAAGGAGAGAGGAAGGGAAGAAATATTCACAGTGGCTTTCTGCTGGATAATAAGAGAAAATAGTGACATCCTTTCCTGCAGATATTCCACATGCTGGCATCAAGAGATGTGGGGAGAATATTTACATAGGTACTGATAGATCTGATAATGATTTATTCTGGGACTGAACAGCAAACAGAAGAGTACTAAGATCACCTTATCTCAGGCCAACTAGCAACAAAGTCAGATCTGTATGAGAAAGGTCCCATTTTGGAGGTCTAGGAGATATATGGTAGTGCAGACTTAGCTCTACAAGAGGGTGAGCCACCTGACCTCATTCCTGTCAAGGCACATGAAAGCAAGAAGCATGAACAGATTTCTACATATCTCCTGAATCAAAATTACAGCAGTCAGTCAACACCCATAGACACACTAGCCAGGAAGGAAACACTGAACAAAAGGGAATGAACAGAGCACTAAGGACTTTTTTTGTCCTTCTAGAGCTGCAAAAAGGGTGCCCTCCAAAGTACATGTAGATGGGCTGCTTTGAAAAACTGCAAATAATTTCCATCCACCACTCCAAACTGCATATATTAAAATGTATATCAGAACTACAAAATCATAAGTACTTTTGTTTCCTTATTTTTTTAAACGTGGGATCCTATTATGAGTCATATCAGAAACTCAGTAAATACAACTTATATGCTATTTTCAAATAATCCTGGTTTCTGAAATACCTTAAAAAGGCATTTATATGACAGGAAATAAAGCAGTAAGTGCCATTTGCACTTTAGCTGTAACCAGCAACAGAAATGTATATCATATATGCACACACACGAACATATGAACATCTCTCAACTTTCCATCAGAGAATTTATTATAGATGTTGCATATAAACAGCTGTGTTTGAGCAATATTTACAGCAAAGCTTTTATTTAAACTAAAATGATCTATCAGGGTCCATGTCACAGTTAATACAACAAGAGTAACAGGAAGTACTGTTTTCAATTTAAGACAAATACATATTTGTGAGTTGGTACATATTTCCCCTATAAACACCTAAACAGAACCATGTATTCTTTCAAGCTGGATACAAACCTCAAAACTACTTAGACAAAGGTGTTGGGATAAACTGACTTTGCTAGCTTCAAAACAATAATAATTAAGAAATTGAGTAAAACACATGCATCAAGTTGGCATGCTACAGCATGCCCTAGTACAGAAAAATGAAAATCATTCCAGAGGGAAATCATTGCAGATTCCACCAACAAGGAAATTTTGACCCTGAAGCTGCTCTTCTACTACTTTTAAAAGGGAAAAGAATATTACAACCTGTCTGTTGCCATCTTGTACTTTTGAACCTGCAGGGAATTGAATTGTTTGATTTTCTCTAAGTTCAGAAAGCTGTTGTGTAGCTGCAGCTAAACAGAAGTTTGAATAAATAAATTTCTGAGTCATCAATCAATCTCTCATTTACTCATTTGGTGGGAGGGTGAATGTCTTTTATGAGTCTGGTGGAGCAGCATGGAGGTTAAGAACATGCTCCATCTGTTTGCTCACTGCTCAGCAGCACTCCCCACTTCCCAGTGCAGGGAAGGGAGGAGATTCCTGCCCTGAGCAAGGAGGGAGTGTGCCAGCTTTCCTCTAGCACGGCTCCGTTTGACCTCCTGCATCCCCGTTCTCGCAGCCTCCGAGCGGTGGCTGCCAATCACACAGAACTGCAGAGTGGGTTTGCAACAGTCCATAATATCAGCACATTTCAAATGGCAATTGGAGACATTTCTTTGTCAGCACAGCGAGCTGCGCGGGTTCTGGTATATGCAGAAGTGATATAACACGCCTCCCTGTAAACTGCAACTCACAGGAAGCAATCAAACACTCAGGACTGGATTCTCATCTCCCTGAAATGAACCACTCTCCTTAAAAATGAACAGACCTACTGAAGCTAACACCACGTTTTATGGATTACACTGAGAGCAAGTGTGGATCTGAACAGCTAATCCACATTTGAATTCAGGAATTTGTGGTGACTTTGACTGTGTGTAGGCAGAAGATGGCCTCTTACCACTTACATTAGGTCTCAGTAGCTCAAAACCAGCAATGCAAAACAAGTGTCGTGACCGTAATTTACTTCTTAGGAAAGGGAATTTTCAAAAAAGATTAAAGGAAAAAAAGGCATCCGTCTGTTAGACGTAGGCTTCTCATCTCTTGAAAGAAGAAATAAAACTATGAACTGAAAGGGAAAGGAAGCATAGAGAATAAGGTGAAACCTTCCTTCACTGCTGCTTAGTATAGCTTCTTTGAAACCAGAGCATCCGTGTTGGTGTGCAGCACTTGAAAGGGCCAAGATGAAGTGGAAAAAAAAAACCACCCAATGATGGTTCAATGGATATCCTGAGATAACAGATGTTTCTGTACCTTTTTCACTGACTAAAAGACAAGATTACACGTAGTAATGGTCTTAAAAACTACTGAGGATTGCAAACAACAATGAAATACTTTCTTGTTATTACCTGCAATTTCAGTGTTCTTTGACCATTAGGGCACCACAGAGTGTCTACCTACAACACTCAGATGCATAAAGAACAGCTACAAATGCCTTTATAGTTTCAAATTATTAATTAAGCTTGCACAACTGATACCTAAATCGTTCAGGATCCCTCTACTATACTGCACTGCAGCCTTTTCTCTGGGCAAAAACAATACAAAAATGTGAACTTAGTAAATCACAAAAAAAAAAGAAAAGAAAAGAAAACGAAAAAAAATATATCAATCTGCAATTCCAATATGTTAATTTGCAATACCAGCCACCTTGGTAAAATCTTCCTTTTCAAAAATAATGGTTACAGAAAGTTAGTTTTTATCCATATGAACTGTAGCCTTCAAGATTCAACTCTTATGCCCAGAAAAGTTGCTTGAAACCTCTGCCTCCACTCTCTAGTCTTGGAGTCCTTTGGCAAAGTGTTTAGAGAATAAGATCACTGAGCATGAAGAGTGGCAATGACTAGCAGAATATAGCCTCAGACATAGTTTATGCTTTTGTATAGCATAATGACATAGAGATACAGTAAAGTGCCAATCAAAAAATGAGAAATTATCAGGCCCTGATTTTAAAACCATTCAATATATAATTAATTCTTGTATTTGTATATTAAATAGGAAATACAAATATATTTAGAATTTACACTTATACTTCAATTATAAAGAGATTAATAATCTATTTTCAACAAGTATGTAAAATGTTAATTGGGAGAATGTGTGAAAGTAAAGATCTGGTTGCTAAAGGAATTTTTGAGATTGGGAGACCATTGGGTTTTAAGGAGAGAAAACCACTCCATTTTCTATAACAGTTTTGTGGTTTTTCAAATAGGCAAGTGAAATGAACATCTAGATTCCACTTAAAATATATATTGACACTTTCTCTCACCCAAGAGGTTGGTTTTTGAAAAGTATAACTGACTTACAATACTACATGTAACATATTCCCTGATATAACTCAGTTGTATTTGTGGGAGCTGTAAAAATTACTTCGAATATCTTTTAAACAAATGATTTTACATCCTTTATTTTAGATTGTACTATCAGAGACAAATATCTCCAAATGGATTTTCTCTGGATAATATGCTATACAAAAAAATTCTCATCAAAAATCTTTAACTACATTCAATTGACAGAGAGAAATGGATAAAATGCTAGATTTGCCTATCTAGATAAAAATCTGAGGATAAAACAGTATAGTACCTGTCTAGTACTGATTGCCCTGAGGTCCCTGAAGATTATAGAAAGTTTGACACATAATTGCATTCCCATGCTCTCTAGAATGAATGCTATGTCAAATTGGTTCTGTCAAACAAATCTGACATGAATTGCTCAGAAGTGAGGTCACAAAGCTTCCTAGCTACAACCTTTTAATTGAAATATCCACTGTATTTTAGACAGTGCAGAACAATGAGCTGAATTATCATGGAAAATCCTACTGGAACACCTATTCTGCTAAAAAGATATGAAGTTGTACCATGGTACCAAGCTGCATGGAAAGCAGCTGATGTTATCAGTTTCAGCGTCAGAAAGCATGGAATTAAAAGAAAATGTTTCTTTTAGAATGAGATATACCATGTAGATTGATATAAGGGACATCAGGAAAAGAAAAATCAGAATTTGATAGAACTATGACAATACATAGGTTTCATTTAGAATCAGTAGCACAATGATAGAGTTGAATCAAAGAGTAACAGATCACCAGGTTTTTATAACTGAATTTTTGGCCCCACTCAGGTCAGTAGCAAAAGTTTCATTAACTTTCATAGTATCAGTATTTCACCCATTACTAATAAAGGAAACACAGCAACAACCATTTATGAAAACTTCTAATTTCTTGCCCCTGTTCCTGTCAGTAACTCCTTTCTGATGCCTAAAACTGAAAATGTAAATGGGAAAATAACATGATATAGCAGCTAATTTTTCATTTTGTTTGTGTAATAAATTACTGACACTTCTGTTTCCCATTTTTTTGTCATCAATTACAAGATATTTGCTAAGCTTTTTTTAGCTTAACTACCAAGTTGAAGCTTGAGGCTGTGGACTTAGGTGATCCCATGGGAGAATCTAAAAAAAATCTAAAAAACTGTGGAGACTGTGGCAGACGTGCTCTGGCCACATTCTCAGAGCAGTTTCCTGCATGTACAGGCATAACTGACATTATTTCTTTTAATCCTTAGCCTTTACCTCAGAGCATCTGGAATTAATACACAATGGTTAGTTTTAGCTCCTAGTATTTTTTGTAGCCTGGTTTGATCTTTCCTCACCACAATTTTTAACTCCAAAGATATGTCTTCATTTCTGAGTTAATTCCTACCAGTTAGTATAGATCAAGGTGAAGGCAGATACATATGACATAAATCTTGAGCAGCACAAGGCAACCAGATGACCACACAAAAAGATCAGATTTGTGTGGGGAGTATAAATATGTCAGGATCTGCTGAGCTTTAGCCTAGGCTTGTATTAAAAAATCCTCAGCTCACAGCTGAACAGGTAATTGTGTGGATTTCTGATATGAATGGTCTTTAGTGAGTGACAGTGCTTGAATTATAACTTGAGTTATATGCTTTAAGCTCACTGATCCCATACATTATTTGCCCATGATGACAGAACAAAGGCATGTCTGGGCTCTTCTCTCTGTGAGACTGGGGATTGGAGTTACTTCTCCCCCTTATGCCTCACCTGGGTCCAGAAGACATCCCAGTCCACCTCTGCTGCCTTCCATCTCAAGCCATAAAGAAACTTTTCCTTCAATTTGATATCATGAGCTATAGTACTCATTTACAACCAAAATTTATGTTCCCTTGTTATTGTAATTGTTCAGCTCAGCACTATAATTTTAAATATGCAGCTTCTGATAATCAAAGCACTGAAGTATGGAACTTGCTGTCACATCTTTTACACTGCAGTCTAGATGCACACCAGATCACATCGGGGATCTGGCAGTTGCCATGCCTTAGCTGTCATCTGATCCATCTGTCTTAGTCACCTCCCATGGAAACTGGGGAGAAAGAGCACCAGGGAGGGAAAATGCTTGTGTTCTGCTCAAGGTGCCATGCTAGCACAAAATATTGATGCAGATGGAGCACAAACATGAACCTGACAGCTGGATAATTCACCCAGCAGCTTTGGGAACCTTACGGAATCACAAAACCAGCTGCTTCTTATTTTTTTTTCAGCATGAATTGCCAGTTTGTGGACAGCTAAATGTGGAACAGAACCACGTTGATTTTGATTTTGAGGACATTTTGTTTTGATGCTTTCTGGGAATGCATAGTTTGATTATCCACTTCCAAACCAAATTTTCATCTCAACTTCCATTTCCTTTAATACATCACATGACAAAAAAAAAAAAAAAGGGAAAAAGCACTGTGCACAAGCTCCTCTCTACCCAGCTCCCCTTCTAAAATTCCATTTCTTTAGCTTCTCACCACTTTTTGCATCCATTCTCTCTGGGAATTTAAAGGGGGAAAGACAAAAATAAGTTCACAAAATTGGATTAATAAACATTTGTATATAAAAACAACCAGTTCCCACCCATCTTAAAAAAGAGACTGAAGATACATTATTGCATTAGAGAACCTCACATAATTTTTTAATTTTCTCTGAGTTTTCAGCGTGGGGGCTTTTTTTCTGTTCATTTTTGAGGTCCCTGACTGAAACATGTCACACATCATAAACCCCAGTGCCATGAGCCTGAGGTTTGACAGGCTTTGCAATGCTGTAGGTTTCACTTCTTTTTGACATCCTAGCAATCCTTGCTGATGGTGACAGGAAAGGCCAGAGTGGAATATGGAAAGCAGCTGGGACCACACTGGAGTAAGGAGTCACTGAAGGCTTGTCCAGGCTCACTGATTTTGGTTTCAGATTGAGGCCAGCCTTTGATCAACTCATGGCTGTAATTTTCAAAAGAACATATGCATTTTTATTCAGTCTTTTATTTTATTGTCAGATCTTTGGTATTTAAATTCCTCCCTGGTTTCCTGGTCTCTGGTAAGGAGGGAACAGCCAAGAAAAAAGAAAGCTGACTTGCTTCACTAGATACTTTGCTCTGTTGTTACAGATAAAGTGGCAGGACTGGTGCCAATGGTATAAGGAGCTAGCTTTATTTAGTATCCAGTCTACTCTATCATTCAGACAGTAATTTGAGCTTCTTCAAGACACCTGCCCCAAGTCCTGCAGGACTCAAATGTCAGCAAGTAGGGACAGAGAATAAATGCCTTCCCAGATTTTCTATTTGGTGAGCTATTCTTCAACTCCCTTCTTCCTTTTCAGGTCATACAGGTATATTTCTTGAAGCCAGGAAGAGTCTTGGACAACGAAATATATACAATAAAAGATTGCAAGATGGGAAGACAAGTATCTTCAGGGGCCTGAGTAAGGAAGTGTGCAGCAAACACTAAAGGAAAGCTAGAATGATGCTGGCAGCTATCTCTGACAGACCACTGCAAACCAGAGATGAGTCATGGGGACTAAGGGTGCAATTCACACAGTCTGAATTGCTCCAGCAAATAACACACCAAAAATAAAAAAATCTTTTCCCTGCACCTTGGACAAAGAGAAGTAAACAGTGAAAACATGTAGTAATGGACCTGGCAGTACTCTGCAAATGGAAAGGCTGTTTCAAAGGGGATGCATGCTCTAAACAACCAGAGAGAAGAAAATGAAGTTCAATTCCTCCACAAAAGTAAAGCAAGTCTAGATCAGTCACTGTTAACCCCACTGAGAAGAACAGCTCAACAACTCAGAATAGGGTGGGCAAGATCTCTGACCTTGTACAATAGGGCAAGTGCTTCTGACTCTCTGCTCAAAAGAATTATAATCTAATTTAAAGCTGGTGAATAATTTCTGCTGATCCATAAGGAGACACTTCCTAATGCCACTGGCATGAAAGGTGAGCTCCTGACTTAAATATTGCAAAGGAAGCTTACAATTAGTTGAGGCTGTCAGCAGTCCCCTAGAAAACACACATTATTGCTGCAGGTTCTTTAATAGGAAGCACATCTAAAATGTGCAAGGGAGTGTTGCATTGATCCATGGCAGTTAGCTCAGTATTGGAGCAGTATGTGTGAATTTCCTCATGGACACAGAGCCAAGAAGAGCAGGAACATTCAGAAAAAAAGGCATTCCTCTCTGTCCAATGCAATAGGGATTCATCAGTAGGGCATTCTCCAGACACCGTTCCCAAACTACCTTTTCCAACAGTCTGAGAGGTGTTTTGCCTATCTAATATGACATGCAATCCTTCCATAGGAAAGGAAATACATAACACGCTTATAGGGCTATTATCATTCGAGAATTAAAGGAAAAGTACATTCCAGTTCTGGATACAAATTAGTGTTCATGGGTAATGGTAGGGAAATGCTATAAAAATGGTTGTTTGAGGCACCAGACTTCTGCACAGCACAAAGCTGTAATGAAGCTGGACCCTGTGACTGCTCAACAAGAATAAAGGGAAGAAGTAGTAGCAAAAAATTAAACAGATCTCTTCCTCAGGAAAACATGGGTGGACTTTCAGTTATGAAAATCCTCTATTGCATAATTTGGCATAGACATTAATGCTGTCCTGCTTCAAACACCAAATGAGAATTCACTCATGTTTTTCTGCACCATTATATCATGAGAATTACCTGAACAAAATCTCTTGGTTTGGATCAACATTTCACTTTACATCCATGAATGTCACAATATCACAATACTGTTTAGGAGAGCAGCAGTTCCTGGATTAACATGCTCCTGTTGATTTACTTTCTTGGAAAACTACACCTTGCTCAATTCATTAATATTTTGGTAGATGTTTCACTTCCTATTCTGTGACTAGTTTTAAGATACAGACACTTCCTACAGATTTGAGATGATCTCTGCCCTCCATCTCTTCACACTATAATGAAAGAGGTGCTGTGAAAATTATTCAGTAAGCTCTTCTATCCTTCCAAAATCCTACACATGGAATAAATTACTGCAGAGGAAAGATACCACGTGGCCCAAAGATTATCTATAGTCTGACACTGTAACAGTGCTTTTGAATAGCTCATTCCAGCAAATAGCAAAACATACATTAGCAGAGGAAACCTTCCCTTCCCTTGCAATATGCAGGACAACCTATTAGAAACAAAATGTTTAAATTTAGTGCTTTTTTTCCCCTCTCCTTCTGAAATGTTTGAAATGTTTGGTGTTCCTCTCTAAGTTTGTTTTTTTTTTTTTTTATTGTTTCCTACTCTAAAAATATGTCTCTAAATGGTGCTGAAGCCTTTCTCTATGGGGTCTTCATTCCAAGACCATGCAATTCTGCCTTCATTAACTAAAATGGCAGTTATGACTCCTGTTCCTTCCTTATCCAGATATCCATCCCTCACCCCTAAGGACTGCTGATCTTTGTTTCTTCCCAGCAGCCATTCTTGTCTGTGTTCTTTTCCTGGGCTGGAGGCCATCAAGGCCATCAGGTTTGCCCAGCAGACTCAGTTTTCCCATTAATTTTATCCTTCCTCAAATACAATCCATAGGCAAAGTAATTTCTGTAGTCTGAGATGGCCATCTTTAGAGGGAAATATATGGTTTCAGTTTACGCTATATTATTATGTGACTTACCAAGAAAAGCAAGTAAAAATCAAGGACTTTGACTTCTTTCCATCTTATGTAGCCTTTGCTTAGAAGAGAGGTATACTCCAACACAGTGAGAGAAATTGCCTAAGGCCCTTACATATCCCGTAAGTACTAGATTTTGTATATAAGAAGTGGCAAGGGTGACTAACATTGGAAGCACTGTTAAATGTAAGCAATCATGAATGTAATAAAAAGTCCCCTTGGGGCCTTTTGGGGAAGTTAGCAATAAATACAGCAGATGTTAGCAGCTATCAGTAGACTCAGATTTTCTGTTGTAGCTGTAGACTGCTGGATATCATGTTTTAGTCTACAACCAGGCATGCTTTTCTCAGTCCCCCTTTGCCAAAAAGTTGGAAGTAATTAGCAGAGACCACAAGAGATGCCTACTTACACTTTTGAAACTGTTGCCTTTCTTTCCTGCCACATACTTAGCATAGGTAAAGAAGAAATTCTGAATTGTTTCCTTTAGGGAATTGTCTGATTGTCCAATCTCAGATGGCCTCCATCACACTTAGGTGAGTTCCCCTTCTCTTGCTGTAGTTAGAAGGACATCTGTAGCAGTGTAGCAGTAGTTCTGCACCTGGACACACACATTAAGCACAAGGAAATATGCTAGACACCACACAAAATAATCCTCACCTTGTCCTTCCTAGGCAAGACACATTTGAGGCAGCATCAATAACAATGTCTTTCACATTTTTAGTGCCACATAACAGACCTCTCTGTATTTCCATGAAAATGCCATCATGGCTTCTGTTTGATGTTCAGATTTACTCATTCCCACCAGTCCTGGTGTTTGGGGCCTCTACTTGATTTGTGCCACCATTGCTTTACTTTCTCTCCATTCAGGTTCTATTTTACAAGACACTAGCTGCACAAAGAACCTCCCTCCACTAAGATTTCTGCTATTCCAGTTGTTTGACTGCTTAGGCTGGCAGAATACCTGCTACAACATATACCACATGAACATAATGCTGAGCAGCCTCTCTCTTTGTAGGGCACACAATATGCTGCCTGCTCCCCACAGACCAGTAGTCCAGATTCAGGCTGCAAGGTCAGGGAAACACAACCCTCACGGCCATTCCCTCTAATCTAGATGGTTTTAGAGATCTAGTAACCATTATGTCTGCAGCCTCCTCCTTGCTTATATTGTGATTTTAATTGTGGCTGGCTCAGCATCACACACTAATTAATAAAACCTTCTGCATAGAGATATAAGATCACCAACACAAATGCTACCATAAATCAGTTCACCAAACACAACTGAAGAAATGTGAAGTAGAAAGTTAGAAACATCTTTACAAGTGATCCATTACATTACACATCTCCTCTGTAGTACTGTAGACCTTATATGTTAGAAATTTGCTCTTTAAAACTCCAGAAAAGAGGAGGTTTTTTTTCATGGGCTGAGCAACAGCAGGAAAGTAACAAAACAAACAAATTAAATGGAGATAAAAAGTGAAAAAAGAAATTCTGAAAATCAGGGCAAAGAAGGGAAAGTGTTAAAAGGTTATGCAGTTTATTAATGAGTATCATAATTTTACCTCAGTCTCTAGTGTGTAACTGCTCTGCAAATGCATGGCCATGAACAAGCCAGGGAGAAGTAGCACTCTTATTTCTGCTTGTGGGACTGTCCCCTCCAGGTAGGTGAAAGGGACAAACACCTGCGCACAGGTACATGCTAATAGTGCCGCCAAAAGTTTTACAAGAAGTGGTTACTGGGCAACTCTTTATGACAATAATTTAAATAGAATCCTCTTGCTGCTCAGATCTGAGAAGAGTCAAACCTGCACTGGTGGTGTCAGGCCACTTGGGAGGGCGTGGCTGCTGCCACAAACACGTTTGCAGCAATGATCCTCTGCTTTTCCTGGAGCTCTTGAGCTCTAAACTGTGTATGTTAAGAAGGTACCCCTTAGAAAATGTGGATCACAGTGCATTAACTAACTAGGTGAATGTTTAAGGGAGTTTCTGGATCTCTTCCCATTACCTTGATGTTTATTTAATGGATTAGGTACTCTCACACCATAGTGATAAGTGGCATTTATGGAGATGAGAGAGAAATATTGCTCCAACTGGGCTGGTACGAAGCAAAGAGGGGCAATCCTATAATGCTTTTGAGAGCAGTGCTCCTCATGCTGCTGCTTTATCAAGTACAAATTCTTCTTTTTTTTTCCTCCAGGTAATTTTACTATAAAAATAATATTTTTATTTTGGTACCTTTGTTTGTTTTGGTTTCATGGGTTTTTTTTGTTTTTTTTTTTTAGTTTCCAACACAATAAATATGCATACATATGAACATACAGAGATTTATACACACAGGATATTTTTAAGTATTGGCTTAAGATTTTAAGGATACCACAGAGGGCAGAGTTCAGGACACAAAATAAAGGACAGCATGTTGGCCTCTCCTTATAACAACCAGCAGCAGCCACAAAAAATGCATTAATCCTACACTCCATGAAGCTTCAAAGCATCCAACTGTTGTTGGATGTTTCTAAGTCTTATTCATCTTCTGACCCCACAGCATGAAGAGTATTTGGCACTGTGTACATGGGTAACATGGAGAGGAGACAGAGATGGAGGCTTCCCAGGTCTGCCACTGCCTTGAGTTGTGACAATCTGAAGAAATATGCCCAGAACTTCTTTGGTGGTTTTTTTTTTGTTTGTTTGTTTTGTTTTGTTTTATTTTCTGTTATGAGGAGAATGTAACCTCAGGGATACAAAATTAGCTTTAGAAGATTTCTTACAAAACTGATTAGACAGATAGATCTGTGTGGCTTCAAATGCTTTTGAGAGCTTTATTCACCCCCTCCTTTATTTCACCTTATTTAAAATTAACTTATATTCTCACCTATACTTAAGCAGAAACCGTTGCCATGGTAACAGTGGAGGTTGTCTAAATCCAGCATATGATGTAAGCAACACAAACGAGTCCCTATAGAAAGGGAAACTGGAGCCACACACAGTTCTGCAAGGATTTCATAAGGGGGGAGCAGAGGTGGGAGCAGCTGCTGTGCTGCTGCCCCAGGAGGCACCACAGCTCTCGACTGCAAGGAACCCCTTGTCTTTCTCCCTTGTCAGGCACACAAGGAGCTGAAAACACAGAGCCCAAAGCTCTGTAATGAGCTGGGGAAAGTGTGCCCTCAGAGCCAACCCCAGCACTGATGTGTCTGAAAATCCCAGCAGAAGCACAAGCCCTGTTAGCTCGCTGGCAGCATGAAGTGAAAGAGGGAGCATGGTTTACATCATCTTCCCCCCATCTCTGCATTTACTGCCAGTTTGGAATGCCTGGCTCCTCCCCATTCCATTACTCCCACAGTGCAGAGTTGTGCCTCAGGGGCCAAGGCAGCACCATCGTGACTTGCACAGAGTTGGTCATACCCAGAACCAGAGGTACTATCAGGTTGAAGAAGGGTTTGCTATCATCAGTTATCATCCCATGGTTTTGATGTTTGTGGGATGTACTAGATTGTCAGCCCTCTTGGCTAAAATACCCAAGTCACACACATAAGAGCTGTAGTACTGGTCCATTCAGTTCTTACATTCGTCCTGACTCTGCCTTTACCTCTTAGCCTTGAAATGCAGGGTAAGAGGAGGTTCAGTCTTCACAATTACTTCCACCATTTCCTTTTTTGCTCAGTTCATTACTGCTTTCATGTAATGAAAAACTATTCATAAGACTGGAGTGAGACCTCTGCATCTCATTTCCCACAGACCACTTAGCTGCTATCAGAATAGCAACAATTGCTGATTTGGGCTGGAGCTGAAATAAAAGAGACCATTCCTTCATTTATTGCCCAATGCATCTGATGAAAATTATTCCACACGGCACCCTCACAGACAGAAATCCTCTTTAAAAATTCTTATTTCCCTTCCATCTATGTGACTTGCCTATGTATTCACAGGCTTTCCAGGATTTTAATTCTCCTCCCTGACTCTCTGAATCCCAGGTTTCGTGGAATTTCTGTGTTCGTAAATCCCTACAAAGAGTTGATTTAACCATGGAAACAAGACTAAATATGAAAAGAGGGAATTTAAATAATAGATACTAACCTGCCATTATCCTACAAAATAAGGTGAAGTTTTAAAGCTGATAAAGGACAAAATAAAGGCTGCATTTTTCTGTTCTTTTCATATAGAGAAATCTTACAGACTGCTACATCAACAGTCCCAGAGTGTACAGTGGAGCTTTTATGACAAGGGTATCTGAATCTAGCACAGGAATTTAAGGAGGGCAGAAGCTATTTTTGCAAAACTGTCATTTGATCTTCTTGGACTATTTCTGTCCGAGAATTGTGAGGATACATATAGCAACATATAGCCTTTTTGACAAGAGCTCCTCCACTTCCTATGTTGAAAATTTGCTGGTAGTTTTGACTAAGCAAATAATCAAGGAATGGACTAAATAAGGCATTGTTTTTGACATTTAAATAAATGAATAAAATAAATAAAAGCAACAACAGCTATGAAAAAAAAAAATTGCCTACCAGTAATGACTTTCCAGTTTTTGCAGCTCTCATTTCAACTGTGGTTGCCTCCTCCAGATATTTTTAAAATCCATATAGATGCATATATTGGATGAGATATTCTCCTACTTGTGATCTCTGGAGATTTCAACTCTGTGGAAGCTCAAAAAACTTACTGCTTCTGCTCACCTCCTGTTAGCTTGGCAAACTAAATCACACCAGAATTATGCTTTTCACTTAAATTTCTGGTATTTACACATTTTTATCTAGCTAAGCAATTAGTGGCAATGTACAATATTTAATGGTCATCTTCTAAACTTCAAAGTTTATTCTTAATATTCCTACCTCCCTATCCACACATGAACCTCCCAGCAGAAGCAGGCTTCTGCTGGTAGCTGAACTTGATTCACAGTGAATTAAGTTAGACACAGTGACTTTTGAAAGTGTTCCTACTGTGCCTGGTAGTAGGCAGTGATGGGCATAGGCAAACACACGGTTTCCAGTTCTCCACTGTCTCAAACCTTATATAATTTCATTAAAACCAGTAGGAATCAAATAAAAATTGGACCAAATCAGAATGCCACACCTTTCCAACTGCTTTATCCTGGTGTGAGTGACTGCATAATATGCCAGTCAATGGGAAATCAGCTTTACATTTTTACAGTTTAGAGGAGATTTGAGCAATCTTCTGGGCTCCTGTAGAAATGGCCCATATAAGAGCACAGAAGGAGAATTTCTGCCCGTGACTCAGGGCTTGCTATTTATTTATTTTAGTTTCTTTTTTGAGAATATTTTCACCAATAGTCTCTATCCAGAAAGTTTAGGAGCCATCAGAAAAAAAATTAACCTTTGGCCAGAAACAGTTCTGCTATCAGGGAGAAGCTGAAGTAGGAGAGAAGGTCATGGGATGCTGCCAAGCATGTTCCAGCTGTAGTCAACAATTCTGTGACGCAAACATCATCCTGTGCCCTTGTCAGACAGCATTCCTACCTGCACAAACAGATGTAGGAGCTCTGCTTTTGGGCTCTGCGCAATCATGCATCCTAATCCCAAATGGGTGCTCAACATGCCATCATTTCTCATCATCCTACAGTCTTTAAAAGTGTCTCTATCAATTTAGTCTCCAGCATGTTTTGCTGATAATAACAAACCAAAGAATTAACTTGTTTGGAAATTGCTTTTCTCTTTAACAACTAGGTAGCTGCAAGAAGTTCAGTAGTCAGGGGAGGAAATCAGAATTCCTTATCCATAATGCCAAACTTATAGTCTAGCCCCTTACAGCCCCAATGCCACACCCAATCAAAAAAGCCTGGGAAGGATCCCTGCTTTGCTGCTGTCTGTACGTTATGTCTTTTACAGATAAAAGAGTCAAATTTCTATATATCCATCAAATTCAGGAGAACTAAGCTTTTATTCACAAACAGGGGAAAAAAAATCATGAAAGACTAGTCAGAGGAGACTCAGAATAGTGTATGCAGCAAATAGAGTATTCCAAACCCTGACCCAAAATGTGTTTCTTTCATATACCACATTCACTTACCACCATACATATATTTAAATGTATATATTTACATATGAATGGTGCATGCATATATGTGTATGTATATATGAATATATTTCTTCCAAAAGAAATAGCACAACATAAGAAGTAATATTACCTGCAACTGGGAGAGATCAGAGTTTTTCTGTGGAAGATAGAAGAGCCTGCATGCGAATGAAAGCAGTTGAGACCTTGCCTACCAGCTGAGACACATAAACCACAATAATGAGTATGCTGTGAACCACATCAAGAGAGAAGACATTCTGCTCCGCAGCTCAGATGAAAAGCATGCATGCAATCAGTTTAAGAGACCAGCTTTACTCTGCAACTGGTCAGTAACTGAATATGCCCAATTACCACACATCAGAGGAGAAGAAATAAATTGAGAAGCACAGGTCACTCAGTCACCTTTGCCCATTCATCCATAGCCTAAATGAAGGAACTGACCATGATTGTTATCAACCTCCTTTCCTAAAATGGCCAGCTATGAAAAAAAAATTGGTAATCAGATGCAATGTTTAACTTGCTTATTTATAGAACCAAGCATGTCTCATTTAACTCTTAGCCTTAGCAGGTATGTCAAATAGGGTTTGATATGAAGGGCATTTATGGCAAAAACTGAAGCATGTTGCTAGACAAGATTATTTCTTTACTTAAAAAGTTAATAATAACTGCTAAGGCTAAAAGCGGTCAAAATTAATTTTGCATTTTATTGGTCTAGTACCCGTGTGATGATTTTTCCAAGCACTTTACTGAACAAAGCTTTATGGGAAGCAAGATGGGGAGATACAAGGTGTGTGGCATATTGTATAACAAGGTTAAAAGACTGGGCTGAAAATAGCTGGGAGGTCCCTACTTACTCCCTCCATGCAGGTGTACTTGAATGCCAATGCAGAGGTCATGGAGGAGATTCTTGAAATCACCTAAGGAGCTGGTAAAAGAAAGTGGGACTTGTTTAATGAGCTATTAAATAAGGTAAAGGCTTCTACTGCATATTGATCTGACAAGGTGGCTGCAGTTAGGAAGATGCACACACAGGCTGCTAAAGTGAGTCTATCTGGGTCTAGCTATAGACCTTCTTTGCCATTTAGGTGGTATTTGAAGTGAGACAGGAATAAAAGCAGTTTCTAAGGCATTTAAAAGCATATTTATGACACCTCAGGTCAACTGTCATTTTATTTCCAGGGCAGACATATAACTACTCTATGTGGAATTTATTTAGTATAGAGCAAGTCCCAGACAGGGTATCTGTGCTTGATTTCTCATACAGCCTCCATCAGAATAGCATTGCCATTTTCAAGCCACATGGATAATTTCTTACCCGTGGTCTGGTCTCAGCTGCCTGAACTCCACTGGGAAGACAAAAATCAGGGAACAAATTAACTGCCAATTATTTCTGAAGCTAGCTGCAGTATTTTTATGATGAATATATTTTTTTCTTGGCCCAGAACACTTGAAATTAGCAATTTTTCCTTTTCAGTTTATGGCAAAGAAAAACAAGGCTTGAGGAAATGTTCCTTATATATTATATATATAAGGAAACTTCCTTATATATTCCAATGATATCTCTAAAGGAGCACACAAAACCTATGGCAAAACCTGGAGCTGAAGTCCTATTCCCTGAAACTTTATCCAACATCAACAGTATACAACAAAACCCTACCAAATCTCTTTAGGAAATATGGTATATTGATAATATTGTTTTTCCTTTATTTCTCACGGCTTTTTTTTCCCAAGCCTTCAGTACACTGAGACCATCAGCAAATTTTGAGAGAGGAGCACAAGGCAAGAACATATTACTTATTGGTCCTGTGTTTCAATAAGAACATAAATTTTTTTCTCAAGAAGACCTCCATGTCAAATATTATTTACGTCTCCAGGAGCATACCTCCCCATTTCTTTAGTACACTGAATGAAAGAAAAGGCAGAAGATGTAGTATGAATATTAGAAAAAGCCTAGCTGTCTATGATGTTGTGAAATAAATTCCCTGGGAGAATATTACAGGTGTCTCACTGGAACATCTAAGGTGTAGGACGGAATGCATTAACAGAGGTGCAGCAGAAAAAATATCTTATTCTCATGGATGGGTCAGATGACCTAAAAAGGTTTTAACCTCTAATACATAGGATTCTGTGTTATATGTTTTTTTCCCCAGTGTTCATCTTCTCTGCCTGATTGCAAATACCATTCAAATGCACGTTTCTCCTGCATAATGCAACCTATAAAATGGCACTCACCAATTATCTTAGCCATTTAATACCTACAGAGTCTGTCCTTTTGGAATGGTATAAGCCTATTTTTTCCCTGGATTTGTCATTAGAATGGAACTGTCACTATGCTTCTGATGACTTGCACAAAATAAGAAGATAGGACTGATTGGAAATGTGTTAATTATATTTTAACTTTGCAATGCAAGTCAGAAAATATTAATAAGACTGAATTTTCAATTATTAATTACATAACGAGTAACATGATGCGGTTTTACAGTCTAATTCAGACACATTCCTGAATAATTTAATTCTGAAAATGGTGTGACACAAAGGGCTTGGATCAGAATGAAATCAAGCAGTAGTGGGAATGTAATAGTCTCAGGGCTAAGAAATCAAAATTATTTTCTCTCCCCCACCTACCAATTCAAATGTTCTTCCATGATAAAAATTATATTGGAAAACATAATCTCAGCATAATATCTCATCAAAGAATAGGGCACCAACCAGTTATTTCTTACATTCATATCAATGGCAAAAACCTGCATGATAAAAATGTGCTATTCCAAGTGTTGATGTTTGCTTTCTGATTATTCATCATGGATTTTAGCTGCTCTCTGCTAGATCTTTCTTCACAATACCTGTTTGTGTCAATGATCATATTTACTATTAGGGTATACAATAGTTCACAGGGCTAGGATTTGAAATAAGCTGTGGAATACAGAAAGTCTTCAGAGATTTTTTTTACTGTGATGAAGCAAAAAGTAGACATCTTTCAAAAATATTTGTGAACAAAATTGTTTCCCATTCCTCCCTCCCCACCCCACCCAGTTCAAATGCACATATGCCTAGATTTTACTGAAAATCTGACAAAGGATTTGAAAGAAATACTCCCACGTCTGAAAAAAAATCACATGCTGGCTACTGCAAGGTGAAGGAATATGATGTCCAGATACTGGCCCCTGTTGTCTGTCACCCTTTAATCTCTCTGTCTGCCCCCTCATCAGGCTCTTTTCACTGCCCTCTGCATCTTAAAACACCTTGCACATGAAGGGCTGAACTGCACTTCTGCAAAACCTTACGGTTTTGGCAAACTGGTATTTTCTGACAGCAGTGAGCACCCACGTAGCTTTTCGTTCCACACCCTGTCAGGGGCTGGGAGGATGGGTGGAAGGGTGCAAGGAGCCTAACCACGGAACATTTTGATAAGACTTCTTATCAGTTTTCAGTGAGCTGCCACATCCTTGCAAGCACATTTCAAGGCGAGGAGCTGAAAGGGTGACCCTGGTGCCACCCACACATCAGAGTATGAAACAGAAGGAAAACATGGTGACCATTATTCTTCTGTTGAAATCCATCCTGGATTCGTGCTGCCATGAGAAGGAGTACAGACACAGGAGCCAGATGGAGCAAACGCTGGTGTCTTTCAAATGCCACTACCACAGGGAAAGGCGTGCACACACTCGCACACACAAATAAAGGGAGGGAGCAGCAGCCTGAAGTGAGAAGAAATAAGGTTGCTGTGGGCAGGAGGGCTGGGGAAGGGAACAGATTGCTGCTCTGCTTCTTGCACCTCAGCGCCCTGCCAAATTGTCACTCAGGCCAGAAGTGGCAGCAGAGCTGCAGCCAGTTAATCCCTGCCAAGCCGTCCCCAGCCAGCCTGAAGGGAGCCAACATGACCTCCCGCTCACCTCATATGCCAGCCAGCTTCCAGGTAGCCAATGTCATCAAGAAAGATTGCTTCTCTGCATGTGCTTTTGTCTTTCTGGCTGAAATATGCCTCTCTGTGTGTCAGTGACGCAAGCTGAGCCATGGGGATACAAACACTGGTACTGCAGGTTTTTCAGTTGTTGTTGCTTCTGACTGCAAAAAAAAAAAAAAAGCTCACTCCTTTTAGAGGATAAAGTAAGTTTTCCAACGCTGGTGAGAAATCTTGCAATGCATACTGAATGAATACTGAAAACATGGGTGGTGTTTTTTCTTTAGCCAGATAACTGTATTCTTTTCAGCTCCTTCCTACCTGCACACTTCCACACTGCATAAAGAAATGCTCATTCTCAAACTCTGAGAGAGAAGAAGCCATGAGTATTGGCACAAATATCCACCCCCATGGGTGTCTGCTGACAAAGCCGTCTTTGTGAAAGCGCATTCTGGGTGCAAGCTACAGGCGCCAACACAATGCAATGTGGAGCCATCTAGTCACACGCACCAAGTTGTTTGTTATGGTTAATTTTATGGTTATGAGGTTTTTTTATTCTAATTATGCTTATTTAGGCAAAGCCGAAGTGCTCAACTTGGGAAGCACACACTGAGGTTGAGCTTGCACTGTGTGAGATGAACATATCTCACTCCCTTGTGGAACACCACTAGATTAATGCATGATAAACAGCAACAGAAATGACTGCATAGAAAAATGGAAGATTCCTGTAATAGCAACACTGAAAGCAAGATATGCCTATGCTTATTCTTGTGGAAGATAAATTCCACTGACACAATTTGCACCTCTCTTGGCTCTGCTGTTTTCATGGCCTAAAAACTCTCCTTCTGCGCCTCCTTCTCTTCCCTTACAATTTGCCCTGTAACTCGATGAAAGTAGCACTTATTCAGTTGGTATTTCTTTGACACCATATGTGCAATTTGCACCAAAAAAGGTTTTGGCTAAAAACAGAGACATTTACTTCATACTTCTTTCACAGGCAGAAGCATAGATTTAGATTTCTTTAAAAAAATAAAAATCCCTAAACTATGTATCTTCCTTCTCCCGAATGAATCCTAGAGATAATTTTTCTTTTATATCTTTAGCTTACACTAAACTCCATCTTGGTAATGCCACATATAATGGAATTCTAAAGCAAATGTTTTCTTGCTTCACACTGCCTTTTAAAAAATGATAATTTGATGCACAGAGACAAAACTGGGGTGGGGTGGAGAGAGAGATTGCTGGCTCAAGTTTTACAGAGTTAGAAAATTCCAACATTGCCAAGCAAAAGAGTGAGAGGAGAGGATTAATGCCAAATGCAGAGGACTGTCTTTCAGAACCATGAGCACAGCTCTGGCGACTGCAGAGCAAGCTTGCATTGTTCTGGGAAAATGCATTAGATACAAAGGAAATTTTCTCTCAACAGAGCAGCAGGCTTTCTTTTTCTTACTCTTCCTGTAAGCACACCTCCCCAACTCTCCTTTTTTTAAAGGATCTTATTTTCAAATTTCATGAAGCACTGGGCAATGGCAACTACTGAAAAACTACTATAGCTGTATTATTTTGCAGCATTATACCAAAATATATGAAGAGCTCTGTTATCAAGTGTTGTACAATGAACACATTTCTTCAAATCCACATAATTAATAATGGGCCTGGCTGAGTAGAAATACAGTTTTTTATTTAAAATAATACTTTGAACATAGGTTTGTCAAAGTAAATTTCTTTACGATTACTACTGTTAACCAAATCAGTATTAAGATTTTTCATGTCATTTAGGGAACCTCAGTACTTAATATTTATTTTGCAAGCATTTTTCCTCCATGCATCATTGGACTCAGTGCAGTCTTAGCAGATACTAGGATTTCATACAATTAACCACAGAATCATTAATAGAATAGTTTGTGTTGGAAGGGACTTTAAAGGTCATTTAGTTCCCATTCCCCTGCCATGGGTAGGGACATCTTTCAGTAGATCAGGTTCCTTGAAGTTCCATTCAGCCTGACTTTGAACACTTCCAAGGCTGGGGCATCCTGGTGCAATAACTACAGATACTGCCTTTGTTTACAAAGCTCAAGAAAGAGGGTGTAGTGATTTTTCCAGTGACAACATGGAGTATTCACAGGGTAGGAGCAATGTTCAGATTAAGAGGGGACACAGAAAAGGCTGCATTGGCTTCAATTTATGTATAACCACCAACGAAAAACTAAGCATTTCCAAACAAAAATTTAATTCGTTTCCATTCCAGGTGTGGCATATCTATGCATTAACTAATTCTATGATAGAGTAATCCAAGTTTCAATCCAACATTCAGTTTTGAAGAACTGCATCTTATTTATTTTTGCAACTTAAATGGTTGTTCACTGTAAGCAAAAAGGTGGCTATTCATCCTCCTTTCCTGACATGCAGAAACCAATGCAGAGTTCTCTAGGAATCAGCTCACAATATCAGTTATTATGGTAATTATTCCGTAAACAGCTGTATATTTGTGCCTTAATAAGTGATATTCATGCAGGAGACAAAGCCGCACCACGGTGCAAGAATAAAACTTCATAGCATTGAAGACATTGATAATCCTGTAAGGCAGTGAAACTGTTCTTAAGTGGTGGGTGAGCACATGAAAGACAGGAACCTAAATTCATTGTTTGAAGGAGGAGCTAAAGTGTATTGCTTAACAGAGTGGGAAGAGTGAAGAGAAACATTTTGTCCCTTCAGAGAAAAAGTCTTCACTTAGTTAAAATCTCATTGAGTTTAGAGTCATCTTGTATCCCCATGCAAAAATATCCTTATTGCTGAAGTCTTTGTCCACACTTTAGTTAATCCAATATGGTCCTCCCTAGATAACCTACTTCTCAGAAACGCTTCCCTCAACTCCTTGTTCTCACTTTCACCCACAGACATCCTGCAAATCTAGAGCTGGGCAAGAATTGGAAACTGTAGCTTGAGGGAAAACACTTATTTCCAAAAATACTGTTGTATCATTTGAAACTGCAATTCAGAAATGTAAGAGCTTGCACATAAGGGAAATGTATATAAATATATATATATATATTTGTGTGTTTGTAATAGTTATTCTAGAAGATAGGAAATTGAATCCTTCAAAACAGTCCTCCAAAATTCTTTGCTTCACAGTCCTCCAAGTGACCTCGGGCCTGGTAGCAAAACAGTAAGTTTTCCTAAGTAGAGTAAACACTCTTGGTAAATCTGCTTAACATGTATGCACGCCTTCATCAAAACTCTGACAGTTTTGAAGCAGGAAATTGTTAACAAGAACTACACCTGCAGAAAAGGAAAACCTGCATTTCGATCCAGGACCATATTTAATTCATCAGTGCATTTATAGCCATCTCATTCTCTATTTCTTCCTCCTCCAGTGTGGTACAGAAAATAGGATACTGACAGTTGTGTCAGTGGTTCAACTCTTATTACTTTAACTGCTGAGTAAAACAGCAGTTGTGATCCCATCATGATCCCATCCCTAGCTCACCTTGGCCTAGTTTAGCTTGCCAGCATTAAGTCTGGTGTAAGCCCCAGCAAGGTAATTAACTTCACACTTAACTTCGCTGTATGCTTTATATCGCAGCTCTTACAGGATTATGTTCTGAAGTTGGGTGCCATATTATGTCCTTAGGTGTCCCCAGGTGAAAACTGTACAATGCAAAAAAATGACCCGAGGACATGCAAGTCCCTGTTTCGCCTGCCACGCAGTAATGCACATACAAAACTGAGCGCCTGCATGGCAACACACATACCAAAATGTGTCAAAGGCTGCTTAGAGAGAGAGAGAGATGCAGTAATCACACTGACGTATAATTAGCAAGCTTAAGGCTGTTATATATTGCATCTTTCTTTTATCTTTGACAGGCTATAAATTCATATGCCGCGGGACTAATGCTCATTTCCCAACCCACACTTCCCAGGAGACCAAGATACGCTATGAAACAACTTCCCCAAGACACATTTTTCCTCCCCCTATGTGAAATTCCATATTCTACTCCCACAAATCTAGTCATGTACCAGGCTGATTTCTTGCAAGCCCCTGGGCTGGACCCTCTGCCCTCTGTTCAGGCAGAACGGGGGTGGCTGCAGCTTCCCAGTGGGAATCAAACAGTAGCTGTCACATCTAAAGATATTCACAAAATAAACTCATATTCAATTGCATTGAGAAATCCTCAGTGAGGGAGGTATTTATTCATGACAGCAGAAAGGAATGCAGGAAGCAATATCAATAATATTACATCTGTTTGCACACACTGCAGCTGTGAAAAATCCTTGAGCCCTGAGGTTTTAAGCTAGATGGGACTACAGAGAGCCACTTGTATGACCTCCTGCATCACACTGATTTTCACCCTGTACTTCTTGAAACCAAGCCCAAAGCTTCATGGTTATAGCACAAAAATAATAAGGGTCTGTAACTTTGATGAAGCTTTTTCTAAAGTATGCATTTCTTGGTAATCTGTACCCCTGAAAAATCACCTTTGGTCTTGTCTTTTTTCCTGCTTTACTTGCAACTGCATTCTTGGTGCTCCTTTTGTAGAAATGAATAGATGGAAATTTGAGTTGCACATTTTAACCTGTCTTTGAACAACAGGAACAATTTCACAGGTGCTATATAACAAAGAGAATATCACCTTCATAGTCCTGTTCATGACTCTATTTCTCAGCAGATAAAGGACTGCACACATGTTTTATACATAGACTGAATATTTGGAGCAGAATGGTGTGTTGCTAGCATGTACACATTATGAGAGGTAGTATCACAGACCACCCAAACCATTAAATCCAATCTTTCTGCATATGGTGTTGCACTGCGCTTCATGTGTGTCTTTTTGCTCACAGTCAGAGGCATGCATTTCACAAATTTGTTTCAGTACATATGGTGTACATGTGTCTGTTCCTAACTTTGTGGCCTTTCAGCTGGCTGCATTAAAAAACACAGTATCTGATTGGAACAACATGACTCAAGTATTCTAGATTTTCATATGTATGTCATATAGCTAAACCCTCCAAAGACTGTGAACCTGCCTGTTACAAGTCTAGAGGTTATACCAGATTTGCCATCTTTTGTAGGTTTTGGGTTTTAGGAAATGGAACTAATATTGAAAAAACTTCAATCAGCTCCTATTTGCCTTATGCTGGTTATGAAAAGTTTGCAATACTAGTGATTGTATAAATTATATACTTTAGGACCAAGCAAAATCAAAGTACTTAGAGCCTCATTTTTTATTTAAAACTATTTGAAGATGAAGCTGCCTGAATATACCCATTTTGGTTAAATTCTCTCCTGTGCTGCATTGCAGAGTTAAATGTGTTTAACAGTATAGCTGAAAAGAGACACAAGCGCCACAATATACAGCATTGCCTGAGAGCTGTGCAGCCACTTATGGGACCTCAGAGCTCCAACAGCCATTTCATGACATTTAGAAAAAGCATTTTGCCACACACGCAGTGTATTGGGAATGCCGGTACACTCAGAAAGATTAGGTGGTCCTTTGTTTTTCACATCTGTCCTCATGCTCCACAAACCTGACTGTCATTGAACCTCACAGGTAAAAGCTGATGAGGAAACAAAGTGCTCTTTAGGAGGCTGTCCCTTCTGCCATGGGTGAATCTGGATTAAGTGTGCACAAATACATGCTTGGAATATGTAAGAGGTGAAACTGCCTAGAGGTGCTTGGGAAAAAAATCTCCCTAATATCTTTCACTGTTTAAGATGAGCTTCCTTTGCATCATCCTACTACGAATAAAACCACCAAAATTTCTACTGTCCTCACCATAAAGAATTAGAAAATATTTTAATTTTTCCGTTTTCTGCCTGTATACTCAAAAGAGTTTGCAGGCACCTGTCAGTCAAGTGGGTATTGTTCCCTGGCTATCCACTCTTTTGTTGATCTAACTATCAGTTTGATAGACAAGACAGTGTACTCTGTGGCTGTTATGGAGATTTTAAATCACTATTAAAATTCCAAAAACAAAGTTCATCTTTTTTCCCTAATGTCCCTGAGACATTTAAACAATAGCAGTGATTAATTTAAACTGAAAAATACATTGTGGTTCCTTGTAAATACAAATATTCCTTTCTCCCATTTAAAGCCATTCATTACCTTAGTGACTTTTGAATTTCTTACTGAGCCTGGACTATTGTGATCAGCCTGTTGCTATTGAGAGAAGCTGTCTGGTTTTTACAGCCATTTCTTTGTGTCAAATTGAGTTCATACTGTTTGCAGCACAGACCATGCCCCTTGGCCAAGGAAAAATTCCTTTCATTTTTCAGCAGTCAGCATATCCCACAGGTCAATAGGTTTTCAAATTCTGCTATATATAACTATTTAAAAATCAGTCATTATTACTATTCAATTCCCATGCATCAGAACCAGTTAGTTGCAAGTGTATGTCCTACTTGCATATACTGACATATATATGGCCACTGGAAGGATGAATTTTTATCCAGGGAGAAGAAAGTATGACTTGTTCCAGCATCTATCTCCTTGTGACCTCTGATACCACTTGCCAGGTTGATGACATCTGCACATTGTTCAAAGCATCTATCTCTTAGAAATAAAAATAATAAAACACCTTCATCTGATTATATGTCCAAGTGAACTACAAGAAAGAAAAGCTTTTATAAATACAGTGTTCAAATGGTGATGGTGGTGATGTTCTGTGATATGAATTTCAAAAGCAATGCACTTCATTCTAATATATTGGGGAAAAAAAAGTAATTTTCATGAGGCAGATTAAATTGATCAGTTAAAGACAAAAGGATTATATAGGGATAAAAGATGTGAAACAAAAGTTATTTTCAAATGGAGATCAGATTATGCTTTTGGTTACATTCCCCAGGCAGACAAGAAGTCCAATGGCATCTGGCTGATATGAGCAACTCCTGTGGCCAGGAGTGTTTGGGCAAGGGATCATCCCACTGTACTCAGCACTGCTGAGGCCACACCTCAACTGCTGTGTTCACTTTGAGCCCTTCCCCATAAGAAAGACCTTGAGGTGCTGGACTGTGTCCAGAGAAGGGTAACAAAGCTGGTTAAGGGTCTGGAGCACAAGTCTTAGGAGGAATGATGGAAGGAGTGGTGAAGAGGAGGCTCAGGGAGGACCTTATCACTCTGTACAACAACCTGAGAGTTGTAGCGAGGCAAGTGTTAGTCTCTTCTCTCAGGTAACAAGTAACAGAACAAGAGGAAATGCCTTCAAGTTGCAGCAGATGAGGTTTAAATTAGATATTAGGAAAAATTTAAAGGGTTATTAAGCATTGGAATGAGCTTCCTAGGAAAATGGTAGGATCACCATCAGTGGAAGTAGTCAAAAAATCTGTAGATGTTGCACTTGGGGATGTAGTTTAGAGTTGAATATGAATGGTTCCATGTTTCTGTATAAAGAAAAGACATTTATATATCCTGGAGACTGGTAGAAAGTCTCCAGTAAACTGTAGACTGATAGAAAAATCTTCCCTCACTGTACGTAGTGCAGTAATGTAGTGTGGAAAATTTTATCATGTGTTTATCTTTGTGATATTGTCCCACCTGTATGGCCAGACTTAAACTAAAGGATAGGAATAGTTAAATTCTCTGGGAAAAAAAAAATTAAAAAAGGCAAATTAGAATAAAAATGCAGGGATAAAACACCTCAGGTGAACAGCTTCAAAGATTTATCTTCAAAGGATTTGTCTGGGCCACCAGTTTGGAAATATCTGTCTACTTAGATATGAAAATGGTTTTCTGTTATTAAGCACAGTATGAGAAGTTATTTAACAGTTACAGAGCCTCAAGCCAGAGAAGAGAGCAAGTTACCAACAAGAATGTCAATTGACAACACTGAGTCATGCTGTAAGAGATGGGAAAAGGAGAGAAAAAGGAGGTTCAGCAAGGAATTCTACTCAATTTTTCCTAGAGATGGAGGTCAAAGGCAGTATATTATACCAAACCTTTCAGGATAAGAATAAATATATAGAAAGGATTTTATTATTATAACTCCATAATATATATATGCTTTGAACTCTAGATAAATGAAAATATACTATGTTAATTCTAAGAAGCCTGTTTTGTACCTAGTCTCTCTAACTGCTCACCCCACTTTGCCCAGAGAACAAGGATTTTCAGACTCCATATGCATCTATAACTGGTGCAGGCAGTCATGTTAGAGGATGGAGAACACACCCTCAAGAAATCCAACCTAGTGTACTTGAACTAGGGGCTTCACTAAGAGTGATGAAAAGAAATTCAGGGTTACCTCCGAAGTGCATATTCAGGAATAGTTAAAAAAGGTGTAACACTGGCAGTTTGCTTTGTGAATGTGACACCAAGACAGTATGTGTTAAGGCATAAAGTATGTTAGATGCTGCCTCTCAGCATCCAGAGAGAGTTCTTTCCTGCCCTCATCACAAGCCTAACTCAATGAAAAATGAGAGAAAACTGTGTGAGGTGCGAGGCCCATAACATGCTTGCAAGTTCTAATTCATGTGCATCTGTGAGGTCACTGTTTTGCAGATGTCTACAACATCTTGTAGGCATCTTCTCATCGAATCAGATGGTCAACACAATCAAGGCAGGCTGTGAGTCATGTGCTGGCCTGTTTTTTTTTTATTTTGGTGCAAGTCTAATAATAAAGTCATACCTCACACATAAGCCTTTTCTTATTTCTTGGTGGTTAAAAGGCATTGTTGGCCTTCCTGCTTTGTGAAGGTGTCATAAAGAAGCTGCACAAAGCTGTTGGAATGAGGGAATCTGCCTAGAGGTAAAATTATTCCTCTTTGGGAGACTAAGGCTGTCATTAAACCAGGAGCATAAGCCATTACAGAATGCCTGCACCTTGTAAAAGGAGAAGGTTATATAAAGTGGGGTGGGTATAAATAATTTTGCTTCTTAAAGTGAAGCAGTGGATTGAATTCTGCTTACTAATATTTGTAAGACAACCATATAAAAACTTTTCTTTCCCAGATGAATGATGAAAATTAAATTCCTTGGAGCTGAAGTCATTCATTACCTACTGTGCCATGAGAGTGCACATCCATTTGAGGTATTAGTATGCGTTCACACATGTTCTGCCAAGGAGCTCAAGATGTTCTTCAGAGGGGCTTTTACAGTTACAGAAGTAAGTCAAAAAGCTATGAAGCCCCAAACTTTCATACTGCCTTCCAAATTGTCCCATGAGAGATCAAATGAGATTAAAAAAATAAGAAAAGCTTTCAGTGTTTTCCATGTCCACTGGCTGAGCACTCCCATAAGGAGAAGAACGAGCTCATCTTTCATCAGTTTCAATAAGTGGATGGTAGCACTGTCCACAACACCCAGATTAGAAGGTATTGACTGTCAGGTTTAATTGCATTAGCCAGGCAGTCACTAATATGGAGGATGATGTTCACATCTTCCAGCATCTCACAAAAGTGTGTTTTGTTTACCCTGGTTTTGCCAACCACACTCATTCTGAATGAGCTATCACTCCCTTAAATCAACAAATTATATACACACCCTGAGAGATGGAAAAAAATAAATATTGGAGGGGAAGCAATAAAAAGAATAAGTCAGAGACTACTTCAGCATGGTTGTAGGAGTATAGCTAGCAGACAAAAGCTACACGTGAGGTAAGCAAATGCTGAGGGCTTGGGCCTGGAGCCAGAAAAAGCCTTGCTGGATGTATCTTTTTTCAATAATGAACTCCCACCAGAGCCTACACTTTATGAGCCTGACACATCTAAATTACGTTCAGCAACATTTAAATGCTGAAATAATAGGATAAATTCAAACCAATTAGAGAGCATATGGAATATTGCCTTCCTAATGGTATGCATAAGCATCTCCTGTCAGATTTATCAGATTAAAGACCCCAACTGCTGGCAGTGATCAGATCCACCATGATAAATGGGCACAAGGGTATGAGCAAAGTTGCATGTGATATTTGAGGTGGGTCCAACACAGGAGAAGGAATCTGCATTGCAGTTGGAGGCTTCTCCCTTTGTTTCAAGGAAGCAGAGAAATCACACTGAATTCTCAGCCCAAACAAAGGCCATTGTTTTGCCAGGTCAGTGGTTTGGATGAAACACATTTTTCTTTTGTCATCGGGGTATTGCTGTCCCGAGATGAATGCCCCAAAAAACACACCAATTCACCTTCAAATGACAGTGAAAGACTTTCCTTTCATTCTTTCAGCACAAAATAGTAAGATTCCAAAAATTCTGAGCTTTAAGCAGAAACATAAGTGTTAAAACCGGAGACTGAGAAAAGGTATATAAAGCTCCTTTAAATATCATAAGGCAGAAAAAAAGTACCAGCAATATAATCAAATCATCAGTCTAAGGCAGACACCAAGCACAAAAAATGTTTGCCCAACTTGCTGAAGCTTGGTAAAATTGCAAGGAAATAACAAGAAACTGGAAAAAAGGGATGAGTTGCAACCTTTGCATTTGATAATGATAGATATAAAATAAATCTTGTCAGGTGTAGAAGTTCTTTGTACACTTTCCTTGATTCTACAGGAATTTATTGCTATTGTTTGGTGCATGTTAAGTCAGCCTGAGGCTTCTAAGGCTCTTAAATGAGATTTGAGATGGTCAGTTTGGAGTTTCAGCCTGAAGGATTGCAGTAAGTCAGACAGGTCAGTCTGTAGATGCCCAGCTGAGGATCTGGTGTCTACAGCTGTTTTAGCCAGTTGAAAATGCCTTACACATCTACAGCTTTGATTTAAGATGCACTGTGCCAAATGAAAAGCTTCCAGGTGTTCTTTGAGTCTCTCCTGTTACCCATCTGCTGAGACACTCAGCAGCATACTGAGCTGCTGGCCTAGGTATGGTGTTGGCATTATATCAGACCCAAAGCCCATCTGGTGAAAAGGAGCACCCCAGAGAAAAGGCCCTTGTTCTCTGGAAACCCTTGGCTGGAGGAATACCCCCTCATACTCCAGTAGCTCCCTGCTCATATTGGTCCAGCCCTGGGGAAGCTGAAGAGCCTCCAGCAGCATGGAGCGGAAAGTATTCCAATTAGGCATGCAGACCTGTCAAGAAACCATGCATCCTTTCCTCAACAGTAGCATTAGCAGAGCAACTGCTAACAAATACTTAGGATCCTGGCACAGGATATGACACAAGACTATTTAACTGGCCCACAAATCACTTTAAAGCCAGCCAGTACTAAGAATGCAATTTCCTGCTAATCCTTGGTTTCCTTTTGGGATATCCTTTTCACCTGTGTACCTTCAACTGCCTTTGTACTTCTCATCACTTTCAGAATGTTCAACCTCCAAAAGGCAATTCAGCACCAAGAATTTAAGCATATGCAGGCTGGAGACTAACAAAACTTTTTTGTCACACCAGACTTGGCATTTTCTTCTTTTTTTTTTTTTAATTTTAATTTTTTTCTTTTTGTCTGGAGGCATCAGATTAAATGATCCATTCAGTTTTAATTTAAACACATTAACCTGACCAATTTTTGAAAATCTTATGACTGGCAGGAGCCTGATTTTTCAACATCCATGATCACCATTGTTCACTACAGTATTACCTGGGGTCAAAATGAAGATTTACGAATCCTTAATGAAATATTTTTTTCCTGCAGCCTATATGTTTAAAAAGTGTCATTACATCTGTTTAAAGTTCTGAGAAGCAACAATACAATGTAATTAAATACTGGCCAATTTCAATCCCTGACTGATACAAAATCCATATTCTATTTATATATTTCATATTACTTCCTCATTTGATAAAAAAAATAAGTGTACAATCATGTAACTTTCCTTTCTGTCATTTTGCCAACACCTCACTATTTCATGCCACACACATTTGGTCCAATAGTAATTTTCTATTATCTCCAAAGCCTCACTCCCCCTCATGGCAAGAGGGTCTTAAGCATAAAATTGAGACACAAAATTTCTGCAGCAGGCAAAGCAGCTAGGTTCCCAAAATACCACTGAACTGATGTCACCATATTCTGCCTTTAAATATTCTTTTTTCCTAACATTAGAAGGTGATGATTAAATTCCCTGATGACTGGTCACAACACAATGTACTGCAAGCAATAAAGTAGTTTCTGTTCATAGCTTTAATTTCAGTACCCAACAAAAAAATTCAGTGAGTCAGAAAATTTTAAGCAAAGCTTAGTCCTTTTGATCAAATTATAGTACTGCTCTCATCAAAGACTAAGATGTTAGAGTGACCCATCTCTTCCTTCCTCAGGTATTCATATGAATTCAAGATTATGTTGCTTGCATTTATTTTATACTTTGGTTGGAGGAACAGGACAGGGATTTCCAATATCAGGATATAGCTATCAGACAAAAATGAGATAAAAAGAAAAATGTCTTTTACAGGAAAATGAGTGGGGACAGATGAAAATTGTGTAGATTCACTTAAAAGAGCAAAATTAATAATTATCACACTATTTCCTTTAATCTCTCCATGTTGAAAAGCAAACAGAGCATGTTATTTTCACACATCAGAATTTGTTTTTACTGCAACTACCAACAACAGTTGTTGATGGAAATGGGGGCAAAATAAGGCGACTTTAAAAGCATTCCTTCCTAAAGAACCATGCAAAAGTTATCAAGGTATAAAACTAAAATAATGGCCTGCCATTACTTTACCTCCAAATTTGGTAATAAAATTTGATGAGAGTAATACATCTGCATTCTAAAGCAGCAGAGTTCAGTCCCTTTGTTTTCACTCACTCAGAAAAAAAGAAAACAAAACCTGTATCTTGGCTGTGCTGATACCTTCTCCCATGTGAAAGTGAAATTTCAGTAGATCAGGATGACTGTACAGCCACATGGACAACAAAATCACTAACTTCTTTATATCTGTTGCCCAAACAGCAAGACAGTAAATTAAATTTTTATCTCTTCCTTTCATTCAAATTTCATGGCCACTGTGTCACACACTCCAGTCTCTCTTCATGTTTGCATCAGCAAAAGCTACTGCCACAGCACACACCTTCTCAGACACTCCTGTTTTTTCTCTCAGACACACTATTCTGCCAAAAGGCAAAAGCAAACAATAGTGTCATGCCAGCCAGCACTGAATGCAGCTGGCATGGAGCACTGGACAGATAGCCAGGCTCAGAGAGCAGAGCAGCAGATCCACAGTGTCAGCATGACTGAATTGCTATCCCTGCCCTTAAATCACTTTCTTTGCACTCCAACCTTGCAGGAAGTAGGATGTGTGGAACCCATAGATGAACATGTTTTTCCAGCACCTTATATCAGCATGCCAGGAGCCACACTGTGAGAAGTGGAGCAGCAAGTATAAATAAACGATGCTGCAGAATCGTTAGTAGGAAACAAAGCTGTCCCCAAAGTCAGAGGTTTGACCCAAAAAAATGCTATTTACTTTTGCATTGCCCTACTTTTTGAGTACTCACTAAGAGTACGTCTCTGGTGGGAGAGGTGACAGCAGGGTGGCCAGGGTGTCACACAGCCTCTTGGATGTCTGCTCCTCCAAACCTCTGGAAGCAGGGACTGTGCAGTGCAAGCATATACACAGAGGCACAGTTATCTACACAGAATTTGGGCCGACCATGCTTGACATTTGCTGTGTGGCCAGCAGAGCTGAGGCATACATCTTGGAGAAAATACGCAGAAGATCCTTTGAGAAAGCAGTGGCCCAATGAATAAAGGACATTTAATCATCCAGCTGCTCCCAGTTTGACTCTTCTCACTTTTAGCTGGCTGCTACACAGCAACCCAAGGCAGTCGTCTCCCCTGCCATTCCAGCACCTGAGATCCACACTTGCCAGGGAAAGGGGTCTCTAGAGACTTCACCCCTCCTAACACAGGAAGGAGCTGGGTGCCTGCTCCATCTCCATCCCTGTGGGGGCAGGGACAGCATTTGCACCATTTTGCAAAACTGTCGCACCATGTTGTTACATTACAATGTGCAACCATCAAACAGTTTGTTCAATTTCTTCTTGATTAAATTCAGCTTCATTAAACCTAAGTAATGTCTCTGTTTGGTTTTTACAGCAACTATGTTTCCATTCTAAGTGTCTTTCTGAACATCTTCTTCCCCTTTTAGACCTTTCTGTGACCTCAGAGTGTATTCATGTCCCATTCCATTTTTTATTTCCTTTCTCAGTCTTTTTCTTTCCATGCAGGCAGCTTCCTCCCTATGAACTTTGTTGAAGCATCTCTCTGGTTCCTACCTTTCAGTATCTCCAGGGGTCTGATTGTGCATGCAGCCCTTGAAGCTGAATCAAACAGGCACCTTTGTCCTGAGACGATGGAAAGTTAGCTGCTTTGATTCCTGTTGCTATTGCATGTAGCGGATAAAAGTGGCAATGCTTAGACAAATCAGGCATTTTCCTGGTGATTGTATAACTCTGCTCAGGTTCCATTTTTACACAAACATGATCTTTCTGCACACATTACCTACATCACCTAATTATCATTCATTCAATACATTAATTTGCATTTAGCATACAGTGTGCACACTAACAGGCTACAGTGCAAATGAGAGGGAAGGGAGATGTCGAAAGAAAAATCTACAGGTACCTGAATTATGCAGAAGAAGCCAGAGTAAATGCAGCTTCATCTCTCCTCACCAAATCGACAGGCTGAGCACAAAGGTGTACCGGCAGCAGTACCTGCCTAATTGCCCCTCAGGGATTACTGCATCCTCTCCGTGCACCTTGCTCCTGTAACCTAGGCAAGATACCCCATATGAGAAATGGCTGCTTTTAAATACCTGGAGACTTTAGTAACGAAACATATTTTCAGTGAAAAGACTGCTGCCAGAACAGGAAAGAATATTGGAGTAAATGATAAAGACATGGTGGAATACAGCGTGCTGGTTATGCAGGTATGCAGAGACTGAAGCAGGGGAGCTCTGCCCTCCTTTTCACTCATCAGCACATCTTTCCTTTCCATCTCTCTTAGCGAATGTCCTTGAATTCTTCTTACAGGTACGTTAGTACCATGGGAGAACAAGGAAGTTTACTTTAAAGCTGTTTTAACAGCTTTTATTTTAATGATACCTTGAGCCAACAGGGGTCTGCTTTCTGTTTTGGTTGCATGTATAATCTGAAGGGGATTAATGTGGTGCTGATTGCTAGGCTAAACTGGATCAAAAAATGTTAAAGCATAATGTACCCTCTCTAATGTTTAATAATAGCTGTAGTCGTTGGTACTCCTGTCATTTTAGACTCTATTCGTTTTGGTAGCAATATAATCATTCAGTGTTATAATTGCTCCTATGTTACCTTAGATGACTTTTGAAAAGCAGGAGCTTTTATATGTTGTCAGTCTCCAAAGTGAGGAACTGGAAAGACTTAAAGCAAATTTTGACCAGAGCTGAGAGGGCTGCTACTCTGTACAATTTCCTTACACTAGAATAATTTTGTTGCAAGCATTGAGGGTTTTATTCGTAGGTGAAATGAAGAAAATCACTTTGTTTGGTGAACATTTATTAGAGATTCTGCAGAGAAAGAAGAGAGAAGATTTTTTTTTTCACAAAGCAGATCATTCCATGGGTTGGCTTACAGCACATCTCCTCAAGATTATATTAGCAAAGAGACAGGGAAAGCAATCTGGCAGGGGCTGAGGGGAGAAGTCTCTCAACCAGTGAATGAGTGGGTGGGAACTTCTTAAACTCAAATTGCACTTGATCAAAAAATGTCTTGCAGTTACCCCAGAGGTGAGTATAACTGACACAGCTGAGAAGCTAGGAAGCACAAGTCCAAATGAGGGGGAATCTAAACATTTTTTTTTAATCATGCCTGATCAAATAGCTTTAATCATTATGTTTCAGCCTGACATGATAGCAAAGAGAAAATGTGAAGAGCAAGTATTTACCATTGAAAAGTCAATTCCTCTGTCACTAGCTCTGGCAATAGTATCACTATAATTATGAGTTTAATATCTGAAATTCGTTGATTTCATATTTGCATGCATGTATGCTAACTAAAATTAATTAATTTTAATTGCATACACCAATTACAACATCAGGCTCATTTTCCAACATATTATTCCTCGCTGATTACATATCCTCTAAGATTGCTTTAATTTTTCATTTTGTGCTTTAAAGTCAAAGAATAATATGTATTTCTAATTAAGCTCACTTACATATCTCACTGCTGATTAAATCACTATTTAATATTTTATAACACAAGCCACCTTTAATTTCCCCCACTGAGAGCAAAAGCCTTGCAAACACTTTTCTTTCTCTGTCTCACCGACCTTGCCAGTGGTGTGTCGCTACGGGCAGATTTCCTCCATCTTCACAGCAGAATGCCAATGAACCACCTTGTTGACAGACATTCATCCTTGGAGGGGGAGGCAAACACCTTTCTGACCACAGGACCTGCTTTGAAGAGATCAGCAGCCTGCTGCCATCACTGGCAGAAAAGAAACAGACACCCAGGAGAGATTTTTAGCAGTGTCTTAGGGGATTGCAGGTCTTGCTGAAAGTCTCTGGAGCTGACACATTTCAAACCTTTTAGGGGAACCTGGAAGTCCCCTGTTGGAGCCCACCAAAGGCTGAATGTTGAAAAATGAAGAGAAAAAGGGGATTCTTTTCTCTTTCCCAACCAGAACTGCAGAATGAATTTTGCCAGTCAGTCCCAAGCCATGATTGTGTTAAATCCAAAGTCTTAACAGAAACTGGCAGAAAATAAAGTCCCAAAGTTGCTTCTATATGCCCATGGGTATTATGCAATTTGGGCTGTACTATCTACACAGTCTCATTTTTACCATATCATTCTTAGGGTAGCAGAGAAGAAGAAGCTAAACCAGATGAAGTCCTTAACAAATTTGACTTCATAGCAACCAAAAGAAGAAATTAACTCAAGCTTGACTCAAGCTTCACTGAAATTAATGGGAAACTGCTGATCATATTGTTAGAAGTATGATTAATTCCATGCAGAATGGATGCAGATATTTATGTCAGCAGCATAAATTTAGGAAGACCTGTGCTGACCTGGGCTCTGAATGAAAACAGAAAATTCCCAGTATCTGTGTTTTTATGCATGGCATTTCCCTGCTGCTGCCCGCTCCCAAGTTATATAAAAATTGTGATCTTTACCTGAAATACTTAATAAACTATACCTTTGCAGCAGCTAACTCTTTGTTAGCATCTAACCAATTGGCTAGAGACTCATTGGCCCAGACTCATCACACCTTGCCACTGGCATGTCAGCAAAGCCATGTCTCCTTCCCATGGGGAGGGAGAAAGAGATCAGAGTCTTCAGAGCATGGCTGATCCTCTAAAAGCTCTGTGTTCTGCTCCCCACTGACCACCAGAGCTTTAGCTGATTCTCTACCATCTAAAACTAGTTAAGTGTGTCATTATGATAATGTCAGCTCAGCAAAGAAAGACAAATCAGAATGGGATGCTGCAAATAAGAAAGTTTTTCTTGAAACTACAGAATGAACAGGGAGAAAAATCACAACCAGAATACTTAGCACACTAAGTTTCTTACTGAAAAACTAAAAAGTAGATAGTGGTGCAAATACTTTGCAGTAAAGCAAAGGAAAAATACATTGTCCAAATCCTTAAAATATTATGTTCAGGGAAAAGAGAAGAGAAAGAAAATATTAGACAGAAATAAGAGAGGGAAACTTCTCACCGTAAAAAAACCCAGGATAAAAAAAACATTTATTTTTTAAAACATCCCTGTGTATCATCTCTCAAAAGTAAAGAAGTCATTTCTATCCACTTTTCTTCTCAGAACTGGCTGATTATTCAGGCTACATTCAAGATGTACGTAAATGCTGCTGCTGTGACCAATAGGATAGTGCAATTCTTCCAAGGAAAGAATGCTCTCTCTCTAAGCTAAGACTGATGAGCTAGCAGACTTTCACAAATAAATAGTAAAAAAGAAAAAAACAGATCTGGTGTGTGAAGCTGTATTGTGGGAAATCATCTGAAGTCTCTACTACAAGTCCTTCTAAGTTAATTTGTTGTCATCTAAAAATAGTGAAATTGAATAAGAAAGGAGCTTAAATTCAGGCATTAGTTGGCCTGTCACACTTCATCACCTGTGAAATGGGGATCATATTCCTTTACTTCCTTCAGACTAAAATCTTAAATATATGTGTCATCTCAAGTAACATAGTAGAGAAGACAATATTGCATTTAAAGTAGAGAGAAATAATAGAACAAATCATTCAGATTTCCTTAGGATTAATGTCCTTCTAGATATTAAGTCAGGAGATAGATAGATATACTCTTAGATATATTTATATGTTTATCTTTACATGCTAGGGTCAATACTATCTGTATGTTTTGGCATACCATTTTTTAAGTGCATTATTAAAATTTGAGCCTTTTTGTTTTGATTTACTATTCATTACACCTTGCATGTTGTCTAGGCCTGTGTACTATCTCAGAAGACAGTGTTAAATAGGATGAGCTTAATCTTTCTTTAGTTTAAAAAGTAAGCTGCTACACACAGCTAGCTGACCAGTCTGCTTATGTTGGCCGTGGGAAGTGATGTTCAAGAGGACAATTTATCTTCTCTATCTCTGACAAACATCTACAAATGCTCATTGAGAGGTCTCCTCCATGGACTACAGTAGGCCCAGATTTTTTGACTAAACACCTAAAGTTTCAATGCTAAAATTAAGCAAAATGAATCTCATGCTCCTGGGAAAAGAAAATGAGCAGGTTATCCAGAGTGCAATCTTGAGGAGACAAGAGAGGAACACTTCATGGATGAGACAGCATCCAATCAGAATACAGAGACATCTTAAGGTGCTGATGACTGAGCATTTCCATTGACTGAGATCAACAGCAATGCCCATGGCTGAATGTTTTTTAATCTGAAAAATAAAATTATTCCCAATGAACCGAAAAAAGACCCTTAAAAATGATCCATCATAATTTATAGCAGGGGATAGCAAAAGGCAGAAGTTGGCTTCTGTTGTTTATATTTCTGTTTCATGCATATAATCAATATTAGAGCTGGGAGCTTCATAGCTGATCCTGTGATCATATCCCATATGCAAGGGAGGCTCACAGCAACAGAAGCACTGCTAATAACCAATATTGATTCACCTTTCCCTAATGTATGGACAAAAATGTCATCAACAAGCTGGTCAACAGCCTGAAGCAATGAACCCTATAATAGCCTACTAAGCAAAGAATAACACAGAGTTAATTTATTTTTTCCAACATCATGTCAATTGCATGTAATCCCCTGAGAGACAAATCCATTGAGAGCAACAGATTTACAGGACAGCTTCTTTTGTGGGTGTCACACATGTGTTGTGCCCCAACATTGTACTGGCTTTAGAAGTCACTGAGCTGGCTTAAACTGATTCTCCACCTCCACCCATCTTTGTTGTTCTGTTCTCTCTTCAGTCACAAGAGCTAGCATTTCAGTTTTATTCTTTCTCTTTTACCAGGCTATTAAAAGCAGTATATCACAGCAATTATGAAAGGGTTTTTTTGGTTTTGCTGCATCAAGGATGATACAAATGTAGAAAAGTATTTTGAGATAGAAACAATTCACCTAAGAGCCTTTCCCACCATGTTTATTTCTCTCATTAAAATAAGTGATCATCCAGGGAGCTAACAAGAGCTACCCACAAAAGCCTATAGATCTCTCCTAGGTGAAAACTTTACTAACAGCAGCTAGATAACACTTGTAAATTAAATGGTGCATAAAGGCAAAGCAAGCAGAAAATATGAAAATACTGTAATAACTCATTTCTAAAACTACATTCAACTGAATAATATGGCATAAGTCTAGTCCTATGAACCTTCCAATGTAATTGCTATTTGTTTAATCTACTAAAGAATCCAAATCTGCTACATTGGGAGGCTGAAGAGTTTTGGAGAAGAGGTGAAATGCTTTTTTCTTTTTTTTTCATAATTTTAATCCCATTATAGGTTTTTGCTTCCATACAATGTCAATTACCATAGTTTCCAAGCTTGTGAGCATCACAATAATGTTTTTATGATTAAATGGTTTTTGACTTTTCCTAGTGAGGAACTTATGCTCTGTTGAAGCCAGGAAATTTGAATCAAGAGCAAGCATCCAAATATTAACCCATGGTAAATTACAGAATTTTAGTTAATTCCCATGAGAATACTTGAGGGCTTTGATATAGCTTGGATCTAAAGGGAAATAAAGTTTGTGTTTTGAGCCCTTTTTATTCATCTTAAATAAAAAGCTGTTTTTCAGAGCTGTTTTTTTTCTCCATAAAATTCAGGCATCAATGAAGGTGACAGAGATGTCCATTTCATGGAATATGCATGGCTGTATAAATAATAAATATAAGCTCAGCAGCATGGCATATAGGAGTCATATACACAAAGAAGTCTCACTAGCCAGCTAAAAATAATATTTTGCAACAATTCTGAACATAAATTGATGAAAGGATCATTTTGTTCAAATCTCGCAGGTACACAAGGCCAAAAAAATGCAAATTAAGAAACTTTAAAATGACCTCACTGTCATAGAATCCTAGAATCATTTAGTTTGGAAAAGGACATTAAGGTCATTGAATCCAGTCATAAACTCAGCACTGACAGACCTAAACCATGTCCCCAGGTGCCAAACCTACATATCTTTTAAATACCTCCAGGGACTGTAACTCCATCACTTCCTGAGGACCCTGTTCCAATGTATGACAACCCCTTACATAAAGAAATTTTTCCTTACATCGAATCTAAACCTCCCCTGGTGCAACTTTCCGCTGGCCAAGAGGTTGTTTCCTCTTGTCCTGTCACTTGTTACTAGGGAGGAGAGACCAACTCCCACCTGGCTACAGCCTCCTTCCAGGAAATTGCAGGAATCTGGGCCTCCTTTTCTCCAGAGTGCACAAAGCCAGCTCCTGCAGCCACTCCTTATCAGACTTGTGCTCTGGACCCTTCACCCTCTTTGTTGTCCTTCTTTGGATACACTCCACTGCTTGGGAATCCAAAAAAATTATTCTAAGGAAAGCAGTCCTGTAAAAATGGCCGGATGGAATTCAGAACAATGTCTCTCTGAAATTCTGTTTTAGAGACAGGCAATTTGCTTCCCAGTTTCTCTCCCAGTAGCAATTCAAAAAAATTACTGTGCATTTGAAGTCAGTCTGGATCTTCCCTCTCTGCTACATGACCATCAGTAAATAATGTATGTGCAGAGCTAATTAGATCTGTAATCACATCTTAGTAATTCCACTTCCATCTATGTATATATTGAACTAGCACAACATCACTGGGTCGGATACAGTCTCTTGAGGCTATCTGATGTATCCTTTAATTAAAACTCAGAAAGCACTTCTAGTGATAAATATACACAGAAAGGAGCAGAATCAAGATCTCTTCATGGAGCTGTGCCACTTCTGGAGGATGAACATGAGTAAAACAAGCACTAGAGATGTATTTTTGCCACAGAAGTCAACAGATAAAACTCTGAACACATATGGAACAGACCTGATAAGCTAAAAGGTGACACTTTAGTATTGTCACTTTTCAGAATGGAATCGAACTTTCAGAGCACATCCCCTAAGTTGTTTTCAAGAAATATTCTGGAGTGCCTAACAAATTAATTTTGTATTAGAAATGTCCAGCAAGTGCTGTAGGATAGTCAGGATTACTTATGTGGTTTTGAAAGTATTCTTTTTATATTGTTTACCACTTAAATAAGAAAGAGAGAAAAGGAAATCATTAGATGTTATACTGTGGTAAACGTATGGAGTCAGTCTCTTCCAGGCTTGTTAAATTTTTGTAACAACTACCAAAGAGGTCAAGCAAAAATGGCATTTACAAAGCTATGTGCTCTAGTAGAACCCATAGAAATGCCAATTAAGTGTAAAAGATCCTCAGAACCACCTGAAAATTGGAGGATCCAAGGACATATAGTTGCCTATTCCTTTTTTCTGTTCCTACACTTTCTATCAGTGGGATATTAAAAAACATCTTGTTTTGTTCCTTTCTGGTATGATAGAGGTGTCTGTGTTAAAATAAAAATAAAAATTCAGAAGCATGTTTTGATTTCAACCAAAACTATGACATGAGACTAGCCATACTCAGATGAAAAGTTCTAGCTTAATCATTCTCTGACACTGGACAGTAGTGCATGAGCAGGTAAAAATATAGAAAGCAATACAATTATGGAATGATACTTTCCTAGCATAATCACAAAACAATACTTGTCTTTAGCATCTTAACCTCTGGAGATGGAGTCTGAAAGCAACAAACCCTAACACAGCAATATTAGTAGAGAATTGGTAAGTCAGTGACTTTGTGTTTTCTTTCAATCTGGAAAATTCAGAGACTGCAAAGATCTCAGGCATATTCCAAAATATGCCAAAAACTCCCTTCCCTTGGCAAGACAAAAAAGATCTTCCCTTTGCCACCCTTTTTTCCTTCCAGACATACTCAGATTTTTTGTTAAGATCTACCAGTAAGATTACTTTCTTAGAAGCAAGGTTTAGTTCTCTCACTCTCAAAAAAAAAAAAAAAATATATAACCACCACAGCAGTTATTGAACCGAAGCTTTAGTGAAAATTCCCTGATGAGACATTGCAAAAATCAAAGGCAAGTAAGCCTTATATTTAGTGATGGACAGTTTGATTAACTGAGTCCTCACATGGCACTACTTTTCATTATTCTAAGAGAGGACTATTTCAACACTGCACTCAAATGCCACTGTCATTTCTTTGCCAGGAATACCTTTGGCCAGCATTTTTCATCCTCTCTGAGTCCCAGTGCATTACTATTTAACACATAACCTCTCATTTAGATTGCCATAAGCAAGTACATTTGTGTTCCTGGTTAACCACCATCTTAACTGTTTTCAGTGTTTGGGTTACACAGTTAGATACAGGGGTTACTTGAATCCCTTTTTTCCTCTTTGGATTGACACCATCACAATTAAGAGAGCTCACCAACTCCAGTATAAGTGATCTGTGCCTGAGACTATGAAAGGCAATTGTAAAAATACATATATAGTTACCACTGAAAAAAGGAAGAGATTTCCTTAAATGGAGATTTGCAAAACATCATCCTTTTCAACACACAGAGATTGTGGTTACAAAGGGTTGTTACTGGATTTTTGGAAAAGACCTATTAAATCTGAATACCTTTGACTTGTTGCAATAAGAGTTAACCCATTGAACTACCTAAAAATGTCAATGTGTAACACATTTACCTTTAGACTAGATATTCTCAGATGCGACATTCACTTCCTAAAGCATTTTGAAAATCATTACTAATTCCTCCCACAAGAACCATTTTAAAATACTAGGAGAAAGTCAGATAGATTTGACCTTGATGAAAACAGAGCAGAATTTTTTTTTTTTTTAGGAATTTCCATATCACAGCTTATTATTGTATAGAGTGGGTTCTCTAGAAAGATATTTGTTCTATAAAATGCAGTTTATCGTTTCTAGTCTTTTTATCTCTTTCAAGGGACAAGTTTATTTCCTGATATATTTTTCAAAAGACTCATTAAGGAGACCTCTGTGTGGCTCAGAATGGTGATTCTAAAACTTCAAGCAACAAGAAAAGATTTTTTTTCTAGTCATTTGTATGATTTTAATAATTTAAGAAAAAAGAGTGAAAGAAGATGAGGCTTCATACTTACAATACAGGGATTACATAATTATGTCTCATCAGATCCTATACATTAATGTTGTAGGGAGGAATCCTAATAGCATTTGGCAGGAGTAATGCAAGTCATATTAGAACTCAGTAATTATATTTTCTTTGAAACTACTGTTTTAGAAACAACAAGGGACAAATAAAGTCTTGTAGACTTCTTTTGGATAAATGAGAAAATTTAATGTCTGGCAAGGAAAGGGATACTTGCCATTTTCTGTGAAAGTGGAGTATATTAAGTGTAGCCTCAAAATTTAGCATTTTTTTCCTCCCTACAAAGTATTAAACAATTAATTCCACAAGCTTTATTTAATTGGAATACTGTAGTACCTACCTAGTAGGCTACCCTTCCATGGAAATCAATTTATCATGGTAGCTACTATAATAGAATCCATTAGAACCAACACAAATTAAAAGCTCCAGTATGAAAGTTAATCAACATTGGTGAAACAAAAGGACCTTTTTTTGTTTGATTGTTTGTTTTAAAAACTAAAAATAAAATATTGAGATGTCTCTACTCATGAGAAAAGGGAAAAAATATTATCCTCGTATTCAAACTCTGACAGAGGTTAAGTACCCTTCTTCTCCATGGTCTTTGGATCAGGCTGTATACAAACATCAGAACTAGGATGATGTTTGGATACTTTGATGCATTTCTCAGAACCAAACTGCACACAAGCAGTTGCTCCACATGCAGCCTTTGTGTCCATAAGTGCTACCTTTGTCTGGACTGCTCAGCTCAATGCTGGAGTGGCAAAATGGGAGGCAGCTGGATGAAATTCAATGTATTCTCAGAACCCATATCTATTACTTTGCATAAAACACAGTTCTGAAATAATCCATCGTAGGGAAGAAGTCACACTAAAACGAAATAACAAAAGACAGACTTTTAGAGGCAGCAAACAGAAACATCAAATACAGATATGTAAATTATTTCTACTTCCTAGTTGAAGGTGCTCCAATTTCCTGCCTAAATATAGAATGTATTACAGCAGCCTGATGTGGAAAACTTACAAGACTTGGAGTTTGGTTTGGACAGTTTCAAATCACTCTGATTCAAGTCTTGAATTGCAGGTTCAATTGTTGAATTCAATTTGTTGAATTTGTTGAAATTCAGGTTGGACTGGGAATTTTATAAGGGAGGCTTTTGAATAAGGCTTCTACTGCCAGTCTCAACTTAAACAAGGAAAAGACAGGTGAGAGGAAAATACCTGAGGAGAAAACGTGCAAAAAGAACATTTCACTATCTGCAAAATATATGGTCCAAGTTTCTTTTGGAAAAAAAATTTAGGGATCATACAGGTGAAATTTTTTTTTCCCAGCTCTAGCACTAAAGAGAGGCAACTTAGGAAGATATTATATTTTACTTAAATAAAGAAAGCTACTATAATGAATAGTGTATAATACAATTTAAAATGACAACAGGTTCCTTCAAAAGGATACTATTGAGACATACAAAATCCTGATGAGAAAAAAAATCAGATAATTTGTAGATTCATAAATTGTCTGCAAATAACAAAAACAATCATGTTTTGGTAAGTCAGCATCAGGATCAATACATAGTGCTTTAACACAGAAAAATACCACAGCTATGATATGGAAATTATTGAAGAATCTGCTTGAAGAAGGAGTGGGTGCTGCAGCCCAGCTGCAAGACAATAAAGAGAAAAGTTTCCTTAACATAATAAAACCATGTTTACTAAATGTTGCCCAATATATATGCAGTTGTTCATCACAATTTCTTTTCAGTGCATGACTTTGTCCCCTGGACCTCATGTTACCATACTCATGTAAGATAACATGGGCTTCATGCCCAAATCAATGATGAAGTTAAAGCAGTCTTCTGGAAGTAAGGAAAGCAACACCAGAAGTCTAGAAAGTGATCCCCAAAGTTACTGAATCAGTAACTGGCAATCAGTACCATTTACCAACACCCTGTCTTAGGCCAATGGAGGCCTGCATCTGAAGGCCTCAGCGTGCTTTACTCAGTTGTGGCTGGAGCAGGAAAAAGTGAAAAATGAGAGAGAACTTCAGCACTAATTACAGAATCATAGAATATGTCGAGTTGGAAGGGATCCCTGAGGGCCATCGAGTCCAACCCTTATGCCTGCACAGGACACCCCAAGAGTCACACCCTGTGCCCAAGAGCATTGCCCAAACGCTCTTGAGCTCTGTCAGGCTTGATGCTGTGATGTCTGACTAGGGGAGCCTGTTCCAATGCCCAACCACCCTCTGGGTGAAAAACCTAAACCTCCCCTGACTCAGCTTAATGCTGTTCCTTCTGGTCCTATCACTTGTCCCAAGACTGTAGAGATCAATGTTTGCCCCTTCTCTTCCCATCTTGAGGATGTTCAAGATCACAATGAAGTCTCCCCTCAGTCTCCTCTTCTCCAGGCTGAACAGACCAAGTGACCTCAGCTGCTCCTTATATGGTTTCCCTTCAAGGCCCTTCATCATCTTTGTTGCCCTCCTTTGGACATTCTCCAGTAACTTACTATCTTTCTTATCTGACAGTAACCAAAACTGCACACAGTAATTCTCCATCTGAAAACCCTTCAACTGAAAGGCATGGATTACAGGCAGCTAAGATTTATAAAATATCCTTTTTTTCTATTTTATCATTTGAATGCGAGCCTGTTAGAGTAGTGGCTGAGTGAATGGCACAAATTACCACAACCTTGAAGAAAGCTTACCTCTTGGTTCAGTATTTAGGGATCTAGACCAGTCTTTAATGTGCAGATGAGTATCCCTCATGCTTAATAAAAATTTACATGATGAGATCATAATTTTCAATGCTCACAGCATTAATGTTTTGAAGTGGTAAATTTTAAATGATGGGGAAACAAAAAGGTACCCCAAATAGCTTTCAGGAGTGTTTTAATAAATTCATATGAGGCCTTGTTGTCTCTTGAGAGACATTGTCTCTGGAGAGCCTAACACCCTAAGCAATCTAAAATGATCCAAGTGTTACATGACTGAGGGATACAGAGCTTTCTCAGGATTCATAACTTTCATGGGCAGCAGTCTCATGGCCAGCAGTCTCATATGTATTTTACTGCGTGTCTGATTTAAGTAGTGACATAGCAGACCTAACCTCACTTTAAAAATTGTTGCAACACTGACATGTCTTGTCACTGACATGCCATCTTAAGAGTTGAACAATGTGGAGTGCAGGGGTTAATGCTATTCTGGCATCATAATTGTTGATTTATTTCTGTATAAAATGCTATTGTTGTCCAGAACAAGAGAGAGCATCATGATCTGAAAAGGCTGGAAACTAAAACGGTTTTGTCTAAAATTTCTTCTTAATGACCTAATAAAATCAACTGAGTGCCATATAGGTCAGCACTACATGATTTGGCATTAATGTTAAATGTGACTAAAAAAATCCCATGGAAACAAGAATCAAAGTTGTTTTGCAAGCAATGCATTTTTCTTACTGAAGGCATAATAGCTATCCTTAGGGTTTGGATATTTTAGTTGATATAGAAAAGGAAAAGCAAAAAGAATAAAGAGAGAGAGTCACTTATGCTTTGACCTTAAAGAACAAGATTAATGAGGTGAATGAACAATGAAATGAAAACATTCCATTTAGGCCAAGAAGCTAGTTTTTAACTAGCAGAGTAAGGCAAAGGTGTGATAATTTAAAGATTTCAAACAGGATGGAGAGTGAAAGTATCCAGTATTTTCAGTGGGGTTTTTCCCTTTATTTTGTATGAACTAAGCATTTTTATTTTGCTATTTTCACATGTTTACATAAGAATCTGTTTGGTTTTATTGTAAGACAATTCTAAAAGTAAAAAGTTTTAGAGATTCCTACTTCTTCCTTTTCATAGACCTGTCATTTAGTTTTCAGTTTTTAAAATATAAGGTGAGACACTTCAGCTAACTGAAAACAACTTGTTTTTTCTTAAAATGACAAGAGATTTTTGCAGAAGAGTTATTATTTTTTAAAGTTGAGCTGCAAGACAATAATTTTTAAGTAGAAAAACTATAGCTGAAGAGTTTTCAAGGAACTTTTTAGTAGATCATGACAAAAATAAGCCACATACCCTCCCAATAATTTATATCATGTTGACTACATAAAAACATTCTAAATAATACAGCATTAATAGTGCCTCAATGTATCATTTAATGGCTGATTTAAAAAAAATATTGCTATCGATTGTTTGGATTCATTACAGTCTTTTGCAAATTCAGATACATTACACTATTTTTTACCTATTCTCCCTCTTCCCTAAAGTTCTTGTGAAGAGGAGAAAGAGAGCTCTTCTGATGGAATTTATATTTTCCATGCTTTCTACTTAGAGAAGTCAAATATTTTAATCCTATCAGTACATCAAATATTCTCTTTGCTATTTATGTGTGTACTGCCACCTATTAGTATAGCAGTTATTTTTTGAGAAGGAAGAAAGAACAACAAACTTTGTAAAGTTACTTCACTAATTTGAAAACCATTCATAGGAGTATTTTCATTCTGAAGAGGAACTTAAGACTGACAAGAACTTTGTAAATAGTTTTGTGTACACTTCCAATTCAAGATAAAAGGGCATCTAGATTAACAATGGCTGTAGACAACAGGTCAAGGATGCCTCTTCAATCATGGTCTGCTGAAAAGCAGATGCCCAAGAAAGCACAGAACACCGAGAATCATGGAATGGTTTGGGTTGGAGGGGACCTTAAAGATCATTTAGTTCTAACCCTCCTGTCACAGACACCTCCCTTGCACTAGACCAGGTTGCTCAGAGACCTTCATCCAGCCTGGCCTGAACACTGCCAGGAATGGGGCATCCACAGCTTCTCTGGACAATCAGTTCCAGCCTCACCAGCTCCACAATAACGAATTTCCTAATATCTGATCTGACACTACTCTCTTTCAACTTGAATCCATTCCCCCTTGTCCTGTCACTACATGCCCTTGTAAAAAGTCTGTCATCGCCTTTTTTGTGGGTTCCCTTCAGGTATTGAAAGGCCACAGCTGGGTTACCCTGGAGCTGTCTCTTTTTCAGACAGAACAATCCCAATGCTCTCAACATTTCCTCATAAGAGAGGTGCTCCATTCCTCTAGTCATCTTGCTAGCCCTCCTCTGAAATTGCTCCAACAGATCCATGTCTGTAGATGAAACACTCCCTGAATACTCGTTCAGATTTGAGACATTTAAAGATTGTAATTTCAGGTTTTCCTCTGTTTAGTTTTTTAACCCTTACAGCCCTAATCCTAAAATTTCAATTTGATCTCTAAAGGTCATCTCAGAACAAGCAATTGATATGTGAAGTTTGGATCCTGTTTCCCCTATACATTGTTTTATACTTACATTGAATTTCACCTGCCTTTTTAAGCCAGTCACACAGCCTCACAAGGCTCTCCTGCAGTTTTCTCAACAAGCTTTCTTTTTTTTTTTTTTTTTTAAATTAATTGTGACATTGTTCAGTACCTTTTCTGGGACATTTCTACATGTGCTCAATAGCACAGTTTCCTACAGAACATCATCAGTAACTTCTCCATCTCAGGAAGTAGTGATTGGTACTCATTGTCTTTTCTACCTTTTGGCAATTTATATAAAGACATTCATTGTTATATGTTCTTAATTTCCCTTTTTTTTTTTTTTGTTTGTTGATGGACCTCACAAACTGCCTTTTAGAAATGCAAGTATTATGTTACAGGTGGAGTTTATCAACTGGAATTCCTTGTCCACATGGCTGTTGACATGAGTTTGTGAGACAGACCTTTTTAAATTATTTGTATTTTAAGCTAAAGCCAAGTTCATGGCTCCATGGCTCCCATCTTTTAATTCTATAAATTTCCTATTCTATTTCCTTTTCTGTTGGCTGATACAGACAGATTTACATTTATCTCTCCAGATTAACATCCTGTAGTTCCCATGATCTTTTCTGGAACCCTTTAAAAGTCCTTAAAAACTCTTAAAAGCCTGGTGTCACATTTACCATCTTCCAGGCTTCCAGCAGTCTTAGACAAAAGCCAACATACCACAGCTCACAATTCTCACAATTCCACTGTTTTATCCTTGACTTCAAGTATGGTGCAAGGTCACCACTAACTCCAACTATTTTATAGACATTTCAATTCCATAAAACAGTCTCTGATGTGCCCCTGACCAAAATGAGTTGGGCTCTGAGCTCTCTACCTCCCCTCATGCTGGAGGTGAATGCGTGTTTTTAGTCTGCTTGTATCTTTAAAATATAGTTTCCCAGGGATCTATGTAAGCTGGAAAAGATCCAATCGAAATTAGGAAAAGCTTATATAAAACTATAAACCCACGTACCAAGATCCAGTTTGGCCTCTAGAGCTGTGGTGTTTGCTGCTCCCAAGCTATATAGGGTTGCTGTATTGCATGAGAGTTTGTGTCCATATAGGTCATACCACGACTCCCACAGCACTGACCCCATCTGCTTCAGGTCTACCAGGATCTCAATGGAGCAGAGAGGCTTAGAAAGGGAGAGAAGACAAAGAGGCATAATCACCAATATTGTGTAACTGCAGGTATTTTTAGCTGCTATATAGATAGCCAAATCCCTTTTGAAACTTTCTGAGCTCTTGACCTCCTTGACTTGCAGTGCCAATGAAATCTTCAGATCACATCTTGAGTGAAAATGCGACTGGTGGCCTGAACCATTACTAAGCAGAACAGTCCCATCAGTTATAATTCAATAGATACAGTCCTGCTGCTTGACCATTGACATCTCTATTTCTTTTATACAGGTATTTGGCAGCAACATTTCTCTGGAGCAAGGCTAAAATACAAAGGACAGGCTTTTGAACTTCTAGGGTATTTAGCTGGAAATCCCTCGTTCCTTATGGCACCTGCAGATCTCAGCATTCCTTTTTACTCTCAGATTTTTTTTCCTAAATCCAATTTTGTCTTCCCACAGGTGAAACATTTCATCTTAGTTTTATTCATTCTGCATTTTTACAATCCATTAGCTTGCTTTCTGTCAATTATCAACAGGCTTTTTACATCTCTTAGTGAGCAAAGCAGTGCAGAGGAAATGTCACCAAAATTTCTAGAACAGGGAGACATCTAAAGGAATGAACAGACTCTCTAAGGAAAAGAGCCATTTGAGGAATGCTTTTAGAAGGACCAGAATGTGACCAAGCTGATAATAGAATATAGGTACAGCTGCTAGCTTGTGACTTTTAATACAGAAATGAGAACATGAATTAATTTCCTTGATCATACTGTTTCAATCTAAGGAAACCTGCAATAATTTACATAATTCCCATCTCCTCTCTTTCTGTAGGCAATTTAGGACAATGTGTAATGCTTTTAATCAGTCTTTTATTAGTATCATAAAAATGAAATCTTCCAAAAACAGGTTGTGAAGCAATATAAACTCATGTACAATTAGCTCAGTTTAAAAATGTTTTCTCCTAATGGGATTATGTTCTGTAAATGATCTTGTTTCTATGGCAACTGCTACAAAAACCACACTGTGTTTTCAGTTCAATAGCAACTACTGCACCTGTGTACCAACCTTTCTTTCTGTGGTTTATGTTTTTGCTTCTCAGACAGTGGTGTGGAAGCAAAAAAAAAAAAAAATCTGTGACCTAGAAAAGTTCAGGCATTGTTTCAGCTGCACTTGCAGGTACTATTGTTAACCTTACTTCTCTCATATTTTCTTGGAATTAAGTTTGAATTATCTGTATTCACAAGCTGAAAAAAAACCACCCCAAAACTATTGATGGAAGTATGTGTCTGCAGGGAAATAGAAAAGCACACTACTTAGTTTGCATGGCACCCTAGAAAAATGGCAGATGAAAAGCACAATGATAAAAAATTATCTTAGGAGTCTGTGAGCCATATCAGTAAAAGCCAGCAATGAACAATTCTGTGTGGTCACATAGCTGTCTATAAAAACAGTCATATGAAAAGCCTTTTTCAAGCTTCTCCTTTCCAGTCAAGCCAAGGAGACATCAGAGGCATCATTTCCATATATTTTCTTGAGAATGGATGCTGGAAACACAAGAGAATGAGAAATTATTTTTAATGTTATCTAAAGTAAGGTGAGGTAAAAATATCTCCTTTTTATTTTTAAATGTGTGGCTGAGTCTCACTTGGAGTCAGTTGCACTGACTTAAGTGATAGAAGTGAATGTCAAGCTCAAGAAAGAAATGCTGATGAGGAGAAAAAACAAGTTACCTGGCAAAAGTGCAATTTACCACTAGAAAAGATTGCATAGAAACCCCCAGAAAAGTGTAAATCCAATTCTCCACCTAAACTATTCATTATACTCTGAAAAATCAAAAGCATCAAACAACTTCGATTCCCTCCTGAAGGAAGAGATGATGCTGCACCTATAATGTTGAGGGGCCGTCAGACACAACAGGGATGGATGCTGATTTTGAACACCAATAACATTTAATTCTGCCCCTCTAACATCCATTGCCATTTCTGCCTTACCAAAAGCTTATTATTCCTATACTGTATCAACAGAAAAATCCTGCCCTTTGTTTTTGCAGGAAAGTACACATAAATCAACATGCTAATTGCAAACTGAAATCTCTAAAGAAGATGTATAACAATTTCTTCAAAAGAAATCCTAGGCAAAAGGTGGTCAAAACCAGCCAGCTTTGCTGGAATAGAAGAATGTCTAGCCTGTTCAGTGAACAAGAGGGGAACAGGGAGTTACCAGATGTTACTCAGTGGAATACTGCATGATCCACTGTATTGAAGAGAAGAGGTTGATTTAAAACAGCTAAAAGAAACATTTTATCTAGCAGTCTTGAAACCCTGAAAGTAAAATTCTGTTACTAATGTGACCTCTCAGCAATAGCTACACCTCAACAAAATGCCTTCATATTCCTTTCTTTATACACAATATACTCCTTGCCCCATCTCCACAGTCACCACTGAGGCACAAGGAGTGTGAAGAATTTGTTCTTATGCATGAATTTATAAACACCAGCCATCCTTCCCTTTCTAGTATATAATTCAGATTCTTCTGCTTAGCTGCACAGAATACATTCTCTTTGTCATTGATTGACAAAAAATGGGTTTTACCACTTTCACTCAAGTAACAAACCATAAGACAAAAGTCCTTCAACCTGAGTACAGAGAATTAAGCCCTACCACCAAAAAGGAAGATAAAAGTAGAGATACAAGAATAACTACTTTTCTGGGGTTCCTTTTTGTTCTCCGAAAGCTAATGCAAAAGATGTTCCCTGTTACCTGGAGTATTACCTATTTTTTTCTCACTACATGTGAAAAGTAAAACATAGAATGACCCTAAATGATAACCTCAGACTTTAATAACCTGAGCTCACTATAGTTTTTCATCAGCTGACTGAGGTCCAATGTTAAATTGTTAAAAAATTAATGATTACTATGAAATGACAGGTAAAACATCTGCAAGTAGCCACCCACTTTGACTTACTAGTCAGATGCAGGCCAAATTTTCAAATGACACTATAAAGGGAGTGATCAGCTTTATTCACATACATGAATCCTATTGATTAACCTACACTAATAGAAAACAATTGCATGAGATAGCAAATTATTCTGTCACACTAATATATGAGCAATGGTCATCATCTCTATGATGACATTCATTAAGACAGAAAATGATTTGCTGCCAGGGATTACTGCTCAGCTATTCTCAATATTTTTACACAATGGCAAATGGGGGACATTTTTTGCCCAAGAAATGAAAGAGAAAAAAAGACAAAGACACAGGACAAAGTGAAATTCTGCATGCCGGAGTCATTAAGTTTTCATTCTGTGCATTAAACATTAATGAATAAACTAGAATGTAAACAGTGATGAATAAAAGAAAGACTGTTTTGTTTTTACCATTTTTATTTAACTCTCAGTCAAGACATTTTGTTTCTGAAATATTTAATTTAGAGGTTCTTGATAGTCTCTACAGTTATAAAATACCAAATTGTAATTAGATCATGAGACTTAGCTAGCTGGACTGAAATGCCAAAAAAATAAAGGTTATTTAATCATCAGAGTAATAACAGTTCCACTCTGAAGAGTGCTCTTGTATAGTTTGCTCAAGCTGAATCAAACTGTAGTGATTCTTAAATACAAAACACTGCAGGATCAATATTCACAGTCAGGCAAGTATCAGAAAACCTGGGCTTTACTAAAAATATTTTCCTGGCCATATGAGAAAACTCTGAGTTCATTGCCCAGTTCTGACCTACTCCCATTTTCATATGTGTTAAGGAACATACACTGGACTCTAAATCTCTCCATGGAAGAGATGATTTTCCAACATCCCGCAGCCGGCACTGTCACTGCTGCCTCTCAGAAATGTGCCCACAGCCTGCTTGTGACCAGGAGCTGGAGACAGCGCCATGCTCACACAGAAAGCTGTTCTTGGAAATAAATTACTTATGGCACAACACAATAGAATCTGTTTCTGAGGTTAATCCATAATGACACAAATGGCTGGTTCTGCCTGGGAACTCACTGTGTTAAGCAAGAGCTGAGCTTCCTGGGAGAGGGGAGTGAATCTTGCTGACTCACCAATGCAAGTGCGGGGTTGGAAGGAAGATTGGGAATGACCCTGAAAAATGAAAGCCTAGGCAGAACAGCCCTCAAGGATGCAAACTCAGGGACATATCTGGAGGCAAAATTTGGTTCATAATAATTATAAATGCTTTTGTAAGTGAAAACTCACTCCATAATAAGATTAGTTCTGACAATCTGAAAACCATGTTGGCTATATTAAGAGCAGTCTGAGAAAACTCCCAGGCAGGTGTCTATAAGCCATCAGTATCTATCTAGAAGGCACTAATAATTCAAAATGAGGACAGAAGGTAACAATATCATTTGGAGACAGCAGAGAACTAGAGAAGATAGAGAAGAGTGAGAAGAAGGCTTCATAAGCCTTACAAGGTTAGGCACTGACCCCTCTGACAGCTATTAATTCAGTTTGCTCTAAATTCAAATTATTGAATATCACATAATCAAATATATATTATAATTATTTATAAATTAAGCTTCCATCAGAGGAAAGGTATTCATACTTCCCAGGCATATGGAAAAAAACAAACCAAACTTGTAAGATGTGCCAAAGAGATAGGCTGAACTTATGTGAAGCATTTCTTCTACATCATGTGGAATCTGATCAGAAAACTAAGATCCTAATATTATTGTGCATAGTTGTAATTTACCCCATCTGTATGCTCTTTTAATCATATAAAAACAATAAGGAATTATTGTATAGTATTTCCATGTGTATTTTCAGTTCAGAAGAACTGGAATATAAGAACAGTTTTGTCTGTAGGCAGACCAATAAAATGTCCTTTTCCTACACTGCGACCTTCCTTTTTGATATCAAGATCAACTCTAAACTCCTCTTTTTAGACAAAGTTACCATGAATGTTATTAATGTACAAAGGACAACTGACATTTAAAAAATAAAAATTTTTAAAAATGTTCTCATAGTGCCTCAGAGAAATCCTAAAATCTTACATAGTTTTTTTCTAGAAAACCAGAGGCAAATGTAGGCATACACCTGAGCTCTGCTTTTCTAGTCACCAGCTGGAAGTCTGAACTTCAAAATCCATCACAAAACCAAACATCAGGCTGTTGACAGTTCTGTGATTGATCTGTCAGTCAGGGCTATGTAGAAAGCATTGAATATTTATACCCAGTGGAACAGATTTTTCCACAGTCCAGTGGTGGTGGTTCTGGGACACACGAAAGTGTTTCTAATCTCCTGTCCCAGTGACATTATAGTTCTTTACATGAAGTAGAAAACTTTGCAGATTATTCTGTATTTGCCTATGACCTTTGCTATCTACCCCCCTTCAGTCAAAACTTTCTCATCTCCTTACTAAGTAGCTTTTTACTACTGGAAGAAGCTCCTTAGAAGCAATTGTAAGGACATTCCCATAAAAAAAAAAAAATTAAAAAAAAATAATAAAAAAAAAAAAAAAAAAAAAAAAAAACAAACACCCATCCCCACAATTTAATGATCTGGTTTTCCACCAGGAAACCAAGCTGTGAGAAAAATCTTTACCGTCTATAAAAATTGTCCCCTGACACCCTGACACCTAGTTACAATTCTTACAATTCTCCCAGGAGAGAATCATCAGCATCAGCAAAATCTCAGCTCTGTCCAGTTCTGACTTCTGAGAAATGTGGACTCTGGATATTCTCAAGCAACAAATAGTAAGCAGAGAAAAACAACTAACAGGCACACGTTCCCTCAGAAAAAGGAAGAAAAACCTCAGAAAGTTTATTTATCTTTCTGCATCTCTGAATCCTAACAATAGTACCTACACGTGCTACACATTGGCACCCCACCACCTCTGCAATGTGTCACGGAGGACTCGAATCATCTCTGATGGACGTCGGCACACATCCCGCCAAGCATCTGACAGAGCGATCTGCGTGAGCCGCTCATGATTGACGCCAACCTGTTACAAGTCATTTGTCTCCAACAAACTGTTCTTAACAGTTTGTTTGATGTATTTGATAGGAACTGGGAGGGGAAAATAATAATTTAATAATGCAACATGTCAGAGCTGTCTTGTTTTATTCAATAGATAAGCTGTACTTTTGTTATATATGTGGCTGGATTAAGCTAAAACAGCTAATGCTCTGGTCTAGAACGATGTTTCAGTAATGGATTAAGTGGTTCCAGTTGTGTTGAGAAGGGCAAACACAAAGGATTATCTCTTTTGCTGCCTTAGTCTAAGACCAACCTGCCCTTCCTATCATGTTGATGTACTGGCAAGCAGGGTAGTATCTCTTGCAGGACAGTTGCTCTCAGCACTGGCTGAAATCCTGCCAGAGCAGAGAAGAAAACAATTTGCCCAGTGGTAATTTCATCACAGCTAAGACACTGCAGGAGCAAAGAGCCCCTTCTTGGGTAGAAGTCCTTTATGCATCTGGTAAGAGATACAGCAGCCAGAGCCAGGCTGTGTGCTGCCAGAACCTTATGGAATTTGTGCTTCCTTGATTGCTCTCACCTTCTTTATGAAGGGAAGATGTCACACTGCCCACCTTGGCACCTTGTTTGGCATGTAAAAGAGTAAGGAGCTTGTGAAGGAGGCCACAGCCCCAACACCCGAAGCAGTCCACCACTCTCCCAGTTTTTGCTGCTCTCTGTCCATCTAGGAAAAGGAAACCAATAACCAAACAAGACCTAAGAGAGAAGGGATCATTGGTAAGCTTCACTGATATAAATTTCTGAAATATTAACTATATTTTTAACATTTTTTAGGAGTTTTTAGATGACCCACAAAACCGATCAAGGACAACATTGCAAAATAACAGATGACATGTAAGTATTTTTGCCCTTTGAAAGTCATAAGGGGTGCTGAGCTGATGGACATCCACATCTGGTGGCATCTATTTATCCCATTAGCTCAAATTCCATTAAAATGTAACTTTTTAATGGATAGACTGAAGATTTTACACCTGAGTATCTCTATCATTTTGTCTTGGGGAGGAGAAGGAACCAAAATTCAAGTTTACAAGAAGCACTTCACATCACGGTTACCACTCCATTTTGCCAATGAACAGCAACAGACACTAAACTGTCACCAAATAATAACTGAGAAGCCCTGACCACAGCCACAGCTTCTCAGAGAATTGTACTGTGGTTAAGAAGCTGATTTTTCTCAAGCTGACAAAACAAACTTAGCTGTACCCATGCTGCTACATAAGCGAGTACACCATGGGCTACAGAAACCACCAAAAGCTGGGAAAATCTGCAATGGTTATATCTGACATCAACTCTTTTGGTATTTAAAAGAGTTTGGTATTTTGGTATTATACTTATTTAAAGCTGGTTGAGCCAAGAATCACAGTCCCATTTTCAGCTGCAGCACACACAGTTTCTCCACTTAAAAATTAATCTCAAGGTCTCCATCTTACTGTCTTTTCATATCTGCTTCAATTTTAGCCATTTAATCTTTCTAAACACCTTTCTCCTGTTTTGGGGAGATCTTTTGTTCAAAAGGATTTTAGGTTTTGGGCGGGGTTTTTTGGTGTTGTTGTTTTTTTTGTTGTTTGCTTTTTTTTTGTTTGTTTTTTTAAAAGCCATTATTTCTGGCAGTTAAATTTGTCATTTTACTTCTCTGGGTTGGTAACCGTAGTGTAAGTAACACTCAGGCAAAGACAGGGGCTCAGTTCAGTGTTCCCAGCCTAAGAGTGCCTTGGCTCCTCCAGACAAGGAAAGCTTTTTCTGAAGGGAAGCATTTAATGGGCCATTATCTGAAATTATTAACCACCAACAAATACCACCTCATTCTTCCTCCAGTTTTAAAGTTATAATCCAGTGCCTTCAAGAACTAGAAGCTAGATAATTTTGCTGACAATTTGTACAGCAAAAGAAATAGTATATCACAGGTAAGTGTGAATTCTAACTTTGTAACCACACTCAAGAGGCCTCAGAAATACCTCATGAGAGGGAATCTCAAGTAGCTGTTATTTAATGCATCTTTTGTTTTCTGAATGCCACTGAGGCAAGCAAGGATTCTCATAGATCAATGGTTCCAGGGTGATTTTTTTTCTGTGGGGTAAGAGAGGATGAAATATGTTAAATTCCAGTAAACACAGGGGAACAGTTGCTCTGAGAGACATCCCATTGAGGAACTGCATGGAATGACACAAGATCAGTAAATACCAAAATCTGGGGTCAGGCTGTATTTGCTAGAATGCCTAGCTGTTCAGCCTGTCAGTAAATCTAGAACAGTTTTCCCAGGAAATATTAAGGAAGACTCTTTTCAAATGAAACCCTAGCTGTGGGAGACTATATACTAAGCTAGAACAACTAGTGGTTTTATAGACATTTTCAGAGGGACAATTTGTGGCCACAGGTGATGTTTATCTCTCTGTTTCACATAAATATCAACTGTCTCTTGCACCTGTGTAGGCTCTTACTTGTAACCAAACTGAGTTCTGCACCTCAAGAAATGCCACATCTCTTTTTTGGCACTTTTACAATGAAATATTGTAATTCACTTGACTCTGCCCTTATTTCTGCACTATCAGAAAAGAAAAAAATAAACCAAAAAAACCACCCTGGTATTCACATGCTACAAATTATGTCCTTTGACCATCTCAGAGTTAGGGAGCTACTTAAATTTAGTCAGACAGGCTCTTCCTACTGTCATAAGAAAGAAACAGGTATGTAAGACCATTCTTTCCTCCTTAAGACAGTGTAAAACATAACTTAGCTGAAGATAACTTTCCAACCACGAGTACTCTGGACTTTACTTTTTTGTCCAGAGAAAATAAGCAATGCTGAGTCTTTAGTGTGCAAGCTACTAATTTCAAGGTTCTCCTCACTTTGTTGAGTAAGTTGCTCTAATTTATCTAGGTGCCACAAGATCCTGCTGTTGTAATGCAAGTTGCCCTCCAGGTTTCTAATACATCACAGACCATGCAGTTCTAAAAGCCAAGAAAAGCACTGCTTTCAACTATTTCCCTACTAAATTATGCATTTGTTGTAAATAAATAACTTTTGGGGAACTTGACAAAATACTGTGGGTTTTTTCTACCACTGAGGCAAGGTTGTATCTATCAATTATTACATAAGGCAAATGAAAATTTTCAATTCTTGTTATGTCTATCAGACTCAAATTAAAAAGCTATCTCTTGACTACTACAGCTGCTGGTACTTCATATACTCAGGCATACTTAGAGAAGTACCTGAAACAAATCCATTCAATAGCAATCTTCTTTTCTGAGTATAAAAGGGCCATCTCTCTGGAAAGTATTCCTATATTCCCAGACTACCTATTTCACAGGAAATAAAAAATGTAAAGCCCCAATCCCTTCCACTTAGTGGCACATTTGTATTACAAGAATCACACTCATGGTAAATAGCTTCTAAAAAGAGTAGTTACAACTCCTCCCTAGAGAAGGAGGATGAAATAGGACAAGACACTGAAGATCAACATGAGGCTCAAGAACTGGAACTAGGAGAAAAATTTCAGATAGCCAATCCCCAGAAAGTATTCACAGGCACAGGACCCTTCTTGACAGATGGATGATTCCCTGAGTATGTGGCATATCTGACCTTTAGGACTCAAGCCTGGTGTGACTGATAAGACACGTGTGAGGCTTAGAGGAAAGGTGGCAAGAACAAAAGGCATTTGACTTATAATTTTTGTGGCTTAAGTTTATGGAAAAGGAATAAGATAAACAAGGCTACAACAACACAAGACCAGCAGACAGGAAAAAAAGAGGAAAATTAAGTGACATGAAAACTCTATAGGCATGAAAATGATTCAAACAGCATATTAGAAAGTGCAGTTAAAATTGGACAGACCAGATAATTGCCTAGAAATTAATAACCTAAATTATAGATCTAGCAGCAAATATTTTATGTCTTTTGAGTTTGTGATAGTAGATAAAACTAACATATTTAGACTTCTTAAGTGAATAAATGAAAAGTTGTTTTGGCCCTCTAGTCTGCCTGCAAAGATAGAAAAGACTGAAACAAATTTTGTAGGAAAAAACAATTAAAATATATGCTAAACGAAAAAGGAAATGTAGCAGTATATGGTGTAGATTGCATCCAACTATCATCACTTTGCTAATGAATCTGATTTTTTAAATTAAGGAAATGCTATAGGTCTCACTTATCTGGACTTAATTAAAGCATCTTGCAGGGACATAAGGGAAAATTATTAAACTAGAGAAAATTGGTAGTAGTAAAAATATTATAATGTCTATAAGAACAGTTTATAGACAAGACAAGAATACCAGTAAGGGAGAATGGATCTTTGGCAATCATATTTCACATTTTCATTAACAACTTCACCATAATAGGTAGGAGCATGCTAGTGACATCCCAGAATGATGTAATGCTGAGAAGCAACTCAAAGTGTCAAGGACTCTAGCAATGGAAGAGCTGGAAGACTGAGAAATAGATGTAATTATGGGCTGAAAATAACTACTTTTAAGTGCAAAGTCACAGCTTTCAGGACAAATATCACTAATTTTAGCTAAGGATTAGGAGTTCATCCTATAAGATGAAAAGAAAAAGAAAGAAAGAAACATAGACTTTTATTTCAGGAGGAACTACAATCTATCGATGTACTGTTGTTGGGAGAAATGCAATCTTAAGTAAGGTGCCTGACACAAGGCACTTCCTTGGGAGTTAAGGAAATAATAACAGTTGTGCTGAAACATCATGTGAAACACAGCACTGGCCAAGCACACTTAAGAAGCCAATTCAAACTGGAATGTGCATGAGGAAGAATGACTAGAAGGGTCATCATAAGAATGAAAAATTTCACTTCTGAAAAGAAAGGGAAACAATTTGGCTCATTCAGTGTAACATATCTTACGCCGTGGTGGGGCAAGTACAGGAAATGAGGAAAAATGCAAGTTGTATAAAGTTGGCACAAGCACAGACAGTGCTTGGTGGGCATGATTAATACAGTCTCTATTACCAGACAGCACAGGTTCTGTCATCTATTTGATTACCTTTGGATTCCCAGCACAGCCAATCAGGTGTTTGTAAGGAAGGAAAAGCTTCTCTCAAAGTGAGAAAGAATGTCATGCTTTTGGAGGGACAGACAATTTTCCACTCTCATACTAGAATCCACCTAAGCACAAAACCACCTCTGCAGCAGCTTCATGATGAAGTTTCTATTCAGAAATCTATTCTCTCTCCAACTGTTCCCCCTCTTGTCCATTGCCTCCAGCTGCTACTTGTAAATCCAGTAAGGATTATTAAAAAGGTATCAAGATGAGAAAAACAAATTTTAATTAATGAAGGCTTTAATCCTTAGTCTTTAGGGTTTACAGAGAAATAAAACTGTGTTTGCTGACACCAGTAGATCTTGGATTTTGTGCTGAAATAAGTGAACCTGTTCAGTATATTGTAAGAAGAAGGTTAACCCAAAGAATGGCTCAAGAGGAATCAGCCTCATCATTATACCTCATTCATGTTGTATCTTTGCTTTACTATTTATAATCTTACATTCTCTTAAATGGCAGCTGTCAAAAGAAACCAAAACAATCATATGCCTGTTCACAATAGGCAAGTAAAAGCAAATACTCATCTCTGTGTGGGATTACTTCTGGTTAGATTCCACTAGAACATGCTGTAAAAACCATATAATTACTAATTAGACAATCAAGAAGATGACTAAGAGTGCCATTCTCTGACCCAGATAACCAGGAAATAAACATCAAGACAGAAATAAAATGACACTTATCCCCAGAAACTGAATACAGCCTAACAACGCATATAAAGGAAAACACAGACCCTCAGGGAGCATTCTAGCACATTCTTAAGGCTCCAGGCTGAGATCCAAAATTGCCCTTCAGGAATGACAGTGGCAGGAATCAGAGGGACTTTGGCATGTTTGACCCAGTTTGGTGACCCTCTTACTTGACCCTTTGCTGCTGCTGCTCCTTTTGTAGTGCAGTCTATTCAGTGCATTCGTGGGCAAATAAAATAACATTGGCCCACATTCCAGCAGACTGCAGGGAAATTAAGGAACTAATTTTGAGTCACCATGTTTACAAACAGTGGCCCAGTTTACAGAGCTCTTCAGGGAGCTGAACTTTTAACAACAGTTTTAAATACAGTGAAATAGGCTTCAGAAGGAAAAGCAATAGTTGTCCAGGGACTGTATGGTGTGGGTGGGAGCAAATGGCACTCCCATAAAGAACAGAGCAGCTGCTTCCAGTTCAGCATAGTTATGCAGTATTTAGCATATTTCACCCCTGAGGATGATTATCTTTCTGTCATGAGCATAAAACACAGATAACTCATGAGCCAGTTGAATCTCTTTCTCGTAAGTGGTAGGGAGGTAATGCACTGAATAACTCTTTGGAGGTTAAATATTCTATTGAACTAGCTTTTATTATTATGGTGTTTGAAAGGGGCAGATATTGTCTGAATTTCTGATTTTTCATTTCTCTGTCTGTTTGGGTTAGGCTTTTTATTACATCTGCATTATGCTTGCCACAGTAGAATGTAAAAGTAATCCAGAAAAGGCAGTGAGAAGGAACATTGGATAAGCATACACATTTCTTTATTAGGCTTTCAGGTGAAAGTACATGCAGCTGTTTTCTTTGGCTAACCTGTCCAAAAAGGAGATCACTAATACAGACCCTTATTAAGAGCTCTGTGTTTTGTTCTTGTGGTAAAATGACAACAAATAAGAAATTCTGATGAGGAAGCTATGAAATGGTGCAGTTTCTCTAAATCCCTCAGGATTCTCATTCTCTTCCTCCCCCCATTTCATAGCAATGTAGATTTCTAAAAGGAGCGACAGAAACAGTTTATCATGAGACTCTGACCATTCCGCACTGAGCAACAATAACAGCCCAGCAGGACTACTTCTAGGGTAAATAACTGCTCCAGGAGATGCTTGATTTAGGAGACAGTGATTATTTAATGGAATTTACAGAAGCTCTGGCCCCAAGTGATTCATTTACTTTTTCCTGTTAGATATGTGCAGCTCTGAGACAGCCCTTCATTTGTTAAGCTAAAGCAACTTCTTTCAACAGAGGATTGGCAAGGTGCATCATCAGGGAATTAGGCTGTATCAGGAATGCTGGAGCCTTCATTTCAGACTCTTTGGCATAATTACATGGTTAAGTTTACAACAAATTCCAAGAGAAGCAACACTGTAGCTAAGACAGCTACAGGCATCAGTGGGACACTTCCCTGTTTACAGGTGATTCACTTCCAGTTTGGCTCCTACTTTGAAGGGACTGTTCCCTTTTTCTTTTAGGACAGACCAGGGGATTTTAGACTCCTGAACTGGACATCTGAGTTGGATGGTAAAGGTTAAAAAGGAATTTAGCAGTAACCTTCCTGTTCAGAAAGGCAGTTTTGTGTCGTCATAAGAAGGATCTGTCCATTAATTATTCATCATTCTTTGTTGTCAGCTTAATCTAAAAATGCATTTTGAAAGAATAAAATAGAAATACAGAGGTCCTTTACTCATTGTATCTTCCATAACCTTCATAAGCTAAGTCAGTTTGGCCCTTAATATAACCAACATGTTGAAAAAAAAATTAAAATCTCCAGAACTATTTTTCACAGAAATTACCTGACAGCTGCATTTGGGTAGAGGACAAAAAGAATATAGAAAGAGAACTCCACCTTCAATTCTTTCCTTGTGCTTTATAAATGTCTTTATATAGAGCAACACACTAAAAATTTTTAAAAGTAGATTGCTTGTATGTTAAGCTGAAAAAACCTGCTTAAAATTCTGATAGAGACTGATTATTCTAACTGCTGAACAGCTTTTCCATCTACGAGGCTCAGAAAGATTCATCTGTACAATGCACCACTGTCACTCAATCAAAGAAGTTTTATAATCCACTTTTGAAAGCAATAATTTCCCAAATTCTGTGAAAAGATCAGTCTTTTTCCTCTCAGAGGCTATAAATTATCCCTATTACAGTTTTTCTTTTTTTTCTACTGTTAAAACACAGCTAACTTTATTATTGGGAAAGCAGGTTGAATGGTACCAGAGAAGGCAAGTAAAACAAAAAGCATCTGAGAGGTATTCTGAATGCCTTGCTGCAGCTGTGGGGGAAAAGCACCTTCCCACTACCTAGAGGCAGGTAAAGCCTGAGAGGGTGTTCTCTGAAAAACTGGGATAATTTGCTCTTTGAGATTCAGCTTTTATGATCAAGTACATGTGCTAAAAGTCTGTTAATTTTTTGCAAATTGCATTAATAAGCACATAAATAGAAACTTCTCAGGAAATGTAAAAAAAAAAAAAAGACAAAAAGACGGAACAAATCACTTGTTTCATCAGTGCCTCTTCTGAGTTCTATCCTTTGCTGCTTCTGTAACAGTTTTATCTAATTCACTCAAGGTTTTCACTGTTTTGTGATGAAGAGCCTAGTACAGTGATGACTGATAATAGACCAGGTCTGTATCTGTGAAATGGGGGTAGTAATCTTTGCTTTTTCTGCTTTTAGGATGGTATTTGATGACAAAGCACTCAAGGAAAAGGGTGTTTCTTACTATTTATATACATAGTGGTTAGGCATTTGTCTCATCTTCATGCTCTGTTCCTCTCTGTCATTTCAAAGAACTCTGATACCCAAAGCTCTGTGCCTTTTTTTTTCCCAGAGAGAATTTGTCAAGGCTCCTCCTGACAAGACATTAATATTTATTTTTCTATGAAGCTGACAAAAGTAGAAAGAACAAAACCAACCCCTCAATCCTCTCACCAAACTCTGCATTCAAAATCAGTTGAAAGAAAGGCTACAGAAATTTACTTTCAATTATTTTAGGCAATGTATCTCCTTGTTTCAGTAACTGGACCCCACCAGTACAACATCACGAGGAGAGTAGGGCTGCTTTATAACACTTATTCAGGCTAGGAACATTATTCTTGCAAGACTCTTCAAGGCACGAGTCAAAGCAAAAGAGGGTGGATAAGAGGGATTATAGGTCAGCAGTCCAACAGGCCAAGAAGAAGCACTGAAAAGGGGAAATGTGCAACAGCTAAAGTTTCTACCTGTCTCAGGTAACAAGAAAATTGTCCAACTGCTAATGCAGCAGAGACATTTAAAGATATCTATCATGCTCATGGTACCTCTCTTGGGAATCATGACGTTTGTACACAATTTAAAATCTGATGCAGAAAAGTTTTCTGTTCAAGCAGATGCTTAAGATAAGCTTAACTAGACAGAAACTTCCTAGTAAAAAAAATAAAGGAAAAATGTTTTTGCAATTTTTTCTATTTTCTCCAGGAAATATTTTCTTTAACTGAAATATTTTGATTTATTAATAAAATATTTTAATATCAAAACAAATTGACATGAGACATCAGAGAGTTTCAAGGTTCTTTCCTTATAGTCCAGATTCACCAGTCAGATCACTTTGCTCTAGCCAAGATAATGAGGTGTTCCACAAAAAGTCTTCAACCACAAGCACAGATAAGAGAGATGTAATCTTGCAATGGAGCTTCATCCTGAGATGGGAAACAGCATTTGCAGGAGGCAGGATGATAACTAACCACATAAGTCTGGAGGGGGAATTCAGTGTTGAATATTAATGTGTTAAATGAAACATTTCTAAACATTTTCTGCAACGTTTATTTCAGTACTGTTTGAGTTTCTTAAAATCTTATTAAGAATGTAAACAAACAAAAAAAAACAACAAAACAACCAAAACTTGCCCACATACCAAAAATTCTAATATATATACTCGCCTTTTCACTTAATAAAATTTCTTGCCTCTCAACTTCTGAAGATTTGAACATATACTTTGGAGCTGGCTTAAGTCAGAAGTTAATCCTCTTATTTGTCTGCAGATTGTGTATTATTCCAGTCCCTATGAGATGGAAACCATTATCAAATCATATTTTTTTCATTCACTTAAAGCATATAGCTTTCTTACATTCTACTGCACTGGCTGAATCGGGACAGAAGACACCAGAGAAAATTTTGTATTTAACCTCTGAATTTTTGTACTTCTAGATTTTTATTTTGTTCTTACTCAAACTACTTTGACCCTTCTCAACACAAAAAGCTCATAAAGAATTTAGGATAGACTTTTACAACTCCTAAAGTTTCTTTAGGTATTTACAACTTATTCTATTACAAAAATTTTAAGTTAACCACTTTTTCTATATCAATTCTTGCTGTTACCAAGGTAAAAGTAGAGGTGAGTAAATAAATTGAGCCATTTGAAAAATTTAAAATACTTTTCTCATTTTAATTGAAGAATTTACTTTTAATAAAATAATGCTGATGAATTATAGAAAGGTTTATAGAAAGGGATTATACCATGGTAGGGTTGAACACTACATATGCGATTCCCCAAAATGGTTTTCTAGCATTTTCAGAGCATTTCAGTGCTGAATATTTTAGAAACTCTTAAGCACCAAATCACCACAACATCCCCTACATATTTAAAGTGTCCTTCCCATTCAGCAGTATTTACACTTCAAATTGGATTTGCATCAAACTACCCATTTCACTACCACCTTCTGCATTCAGCCATGTTTGGGACAGCTGGGTTTTTCTTTGTGATCTTATGCACTGGAAAGGATTGTGAGAACATGAGGGCTCTATTGTGTTTAGTGGGTCCAGACTAAAGAAGAACACTCAGCTCACAACACAATTGAATGTCTCACAATTGAGAACACTCAATTGCCAGACAAGTAAAATTTTTTACTTTGACTCAGGGTTAATTTCCTGAGCCACAATCTGCCGTGCTTTCCACCTCCAAAACTCATACCAACAGGAAAGCCTCAGCCATAAAGGTATAAAAAGGAAGTTAAATGATATAGAAGTTCAACTGCAAAAATTTAAAAAAAAATGGTCCTCATGTAATGCTAGACAAGCTGATATTTCTCAGCAGTAGCACACCCTCTCCCTCCTTCTCTCACATAAACACTATGGGTTGTCTATACAGAAACCATACTGAACATGAATATAAATGATATTAGATCAGAGTGGTTTCTCTAATTTGGAAGTGAATCAAACAAAAGCAAATTAAGGTGGTTTTTTTTTTCTGTTTTTTTTTCCAAAATGAGAAAGGCTTTGCGTGACTTTAATGTGGTTTAATTAATCCAACTTACATCAATTAGCCTGGATTCATTTCTCAGAGAAGACAAGTACAAAATTCAGATTTCACTGAATCAGCATTTGTACTAGCACAATAAAAGTAGTTGATTTTAAGTATATAGACTATGATGGTAAACCCAGTAACATTCATCATGACTGATCACATACCTGAAGAAAGATACAGTTTTAAGTGCTTACAATAAAGCAAAAGCATGAGGGGATAAAAAAAGGATTTTCAAAATGGGTAGTCTAAAAGAGCATAAAATAGAATTGCCATCAGACAAATGAAATATCAATATTGCTTTGTAAAGTAAGTGTTTCTTTATGGCAAGATGGATCAGTTCCATTAACATATGAATAGGTTTTCATAACGTTACGCAATTTAAATAGAAACAGTCAAACCAGTGGAACTTATATGCGCTCTCTTTTAAAACTGATCCACATTGCTTCAATTTGCATCATCTGCTCATGTGCAGATGTTCCCTTTCACACCCAAGCTGGCTGGTCAGAGAAGTACTTGTTCCAGTTGGAGGTCACCTTCTCCCAGAAAGCATGGGACATCTGACAGAAATTGAGGCGTGTCTGCTTTAAGGATGATTAGACTGCTTGAGGTAAATTTGGCCTTCACCAGAACCACTTAAATCACCCAGCTAGTGCAAGTCATTTCATCCAGAAGCAGATTACGTCATATTTCTACAAACCTCCTACTAGGAAAGAGATAAAAGAAACTTTGGGTAGAAAACTTTCTACCATCCCTATGGGACCCAGAAAACCATACTGTCAGACAGGGCTACACAAGTGTATGGAATGAAAACCAGATTGAGGCTTCTGAGACAGTGGATGATAAAGGGCAAGAAGTAGCCAATCAAGAAAGATGCTGGCATTATTTTGATGTGTCTCATGATAGCTGTGCTCTGAAAGACAACTGCTCCCTCCTACTACTGGACTACCTTATCACTGACCTGTGTTAGAGAACAGAAAATTTTGCCAGACCTACCAGTCTATGACATAATAGCCTTTTCCAGTCCAGGTCATCCTGACTGAATCAAATTACACCAACAGAACTCAGCAGTAACTGGAGGTTAATCAGTAGAGTCTGGAGGGAATAATGTCTTCACTTGGCCAGCGCCAGTGAAACAGAATGCCAGACCACAGCCTAGCCAAGCAATGGTAAGCCAGAAATTGACATAAAATCAGGAAAAGGGTTGCACAAGTGTTTCTGGTTTGTCCAAGAAACAAGCACAAAATCTACCTGATTATGAACAGACAAAGAATGCAATATAAACCTATTTACAAAGGCATAGTGCAGAACTGTGTATGCTTTAGTGAACCTAGACAGACCTGCTCCTTCCAACTGCTTCTCTCCTTCTGTCTTTTTGTCTCCCACAGTGTGGGCAAGAACTTCTGCCAGCTGTTTCTCTGGTGGCCAAGAAACATCTGCCTTTTTGTCCCCTCACCATTTCACTTGGCCTGACTCCAAGGCAAATAGCTCTAGTACTAGCTAAAGTCAGTTCCTTCTGGGTTTTTCCTCCTGGGGTTTTCCACACAACAGCAGCTTCAGAATAAGATAACCAGTGAGAAGGGCAGTACTTTAAGCTGAGGGAAACACTGTTCCAGCTTGTAATACTTGACAGGTTTCTGCTAATAAAAAGGATTTGTCTTTTCTATATCAGTCCCCTTTAACCACAAGGCAAATATGAACCAGTGACAAAATGAGAGAAAGAGCAAATTGAGGATGCTAAAAAGTCTGTGGAGGGAGGAAAGACAAACTCCTGAGAGCTGAATACAGCAGTTCCAACATGATTAATACATGCATAGTCTTGAATGTAAGCACTAATAGCATGCAATGAAATTGAGCTGTCTAGGGAAATCAAGCAGGACACACTTTGCAACACCACAGCCTTCCTCTAGAGTATAATTTTCGTGTTTACTACTAAAAAAATCCTTTCTCCGGGTCTCAGCACTTTCTCTAGGTTTTCCCATAGTTAGACCTGTAGTTCAGGTGAGACAAATCCAGGGAGCTGCTTACTGAATGTGAGTGTAGCTCTATAGAAACCACAGTTACTTCAGCTTTCACAAACGTTAAATGATAGAAGCATCTTTGTTTTGCTAAGCTATGCAAATATGGGCTGTGCTTTTGTCCTGCCTGCCCTCTGCAGTTCAGCTGTTGAGAAAAGGAGAAATTTCAGAAAAGCATTGTGGTTTATGTAGCATTCCTTTGTGACTCAAACTTTAGTGAACCAAATAAATTACACCTTTAAATAATGATGATGAAAAATTTTAGGCTTAGTGATTGATTGCTTGCATGTAAAAGCTTTAAATTTCCACATTTATTCACAAGAGGGAGGATGTCATTGCAAAAGATACAAAGTTCCCTTCCCTCAAATAAACTTAATTATATAATTAAATAAATTATAATTAAATAAACCAAAAAATTAGGCTTTTTTTTTTGCTATAAAGTGGCAAAACCACCTAGTAGAACACTCACTTAAACCTCTTAGGGTATCACCATTTACATGCAGTTCCAATTTATTTCCTTTGTGAGCTAGTTTATGTTTAATAGAATTTGACACTCCTAAATGCTCTGTTGAAACACTATCAAGGTACAAAACTAATAAAGATAATTACCCTTGCAGAGTGGAAAGCACTTCCGAATGGACTCATTGAACCAAATATATCTGTTGCAGAAGACTTTTTTCAAACACAAACAAAACTGTTACAGAATGCAGACTATTAGAAAAAAATACAATATAATCCCTTGCAATTTACATCTTCTACATCACAATTTAGTCTATGGGCTGAAAATGCAGTATTGAGTATGATTCAAATAGTAACAAAAGTTTAAATACAACAGGCCATGTATATCTACGTGAGAAAAGAAAGGAGGGAAAAAAGTGTATCAACGTGCTTTCTAAATAACTCTAAATAAGACAAAAGTACATATCAGTGTTTTGCATGTTGCCCTGGCATATCAGAGAAAACTGCCATGGGCTGATTTGCAAGCTATTAAAAATGACCTCTGTTAGTCACATAATGCAAAGAGATGCCATCACCTGCCCACCAATTCATGTCAGGGTTGAGCTCATTCATTCCTCCTACCTCCCTGACAGGTTGTGTTTTTTCTTCTAATAGCAACCACTAAACATGATGGATGACCTCACCCTCCTTACATTGTCACTCATCCTCTGCCTGAACTGAAGTTTGCCACATGGGAGGAGCAAGCCTAGCCTTATGACTGGCACATTTAACATATGTGGTGGTCAAAAGATCTACAGCTGGAATGAGCTTGCTTTAACCTCACAAAGTTAATGGAACTAAAACATTTTCAATGCAAGCTTATAGCTGACCCATCTTCTCTGTAATTATTCAAAGCAGATTTGTAAAGAGCAGTAAACAATTTTGCTGTACCAGCTGACTGAATTGGATAAATTGGACAAAAAACCTAAGCCACCCAAAAAAATTGTTTATATCTGTTTGTTTGTTTTGTGTGCTTGTTTATACACCTTGTGATTTTGAACTACACTGGTCTATGTTGATATCCACATTGACTCAGGTAGTCCCTGTGGATGAGTTTTACACCGCTTCTATTAGGGTACCTAACTTGCACCTGTACTGAGCAGTCACTTTTGCCAGACCTGCTTGGCTGCACCCTTGCCAGTGCAGCCTGTTATGTGCAAAGGATGCACTGTTGGCTCTTAAAGCATCTTGCTGTTGCAGGTGGCTCATGGCCTCTGTAGCAATGGATTATTTTGTCTCAGGTCAGAATTTTGTTGTCTTGAAATTCATGGGGCTTCTATCATCTCATTTCACCAACCTGTCCATTTCCCCCCGAATAGCATCTCTCTCTGCCAAAATACTAGTATTCTCCCCAAACCTGATGGGAGTCCACTCTCTCCCATCATCCAGACAATTAATAAAAACACTCAATAACATTGGCCCCAGTACTGATCTTTGAGGGACAGCACTGGCAACAAGCTGCCAGCTGTGGCTTTGTGTCGCTGCTGATAGTTCAGCCAATTTTCCAGCCACCTTATTATCTGTTTATCTACTCTACATATCATCAGTTTGGCTGTTTGGAGATTAGCAGACCACATTAAAAGACCTCCTAAAATCAAGGTATGCACATCATCCATGGATCTCACCTTATCTACAGAGCATTCCTTCATCACAGAAGGTTGTCAGTTTGGTCCTGCATGATTTGTACTTGTAAATCCATTCTTCCCATCCTCAAGAAGATTTCTCCCTTTCATACAGCTGGAATTGGATTACAATAAGAATTTGCTCCATGACCACCATAAGACTAAGGTAAAGCTGACTTGCCTTTAGTTGCCTGCCCTTCTTGAAGATGAGTGTGATGCTTGTCTTTTTTTTTTTTTTAACAAACCCTCCTTAGCTGCCATCATCTTTTAAATGTGTCAGAGTGGCCTTAAAATCACATTGGTGAGCTTCTCAAATGCATTTTATGTGGTTCCATAGACTTGCTTACAGTCAATTAGTTGAGGCACTCATTATTTACCTTCCTGTAGTGTGGATAAGGCTTCACATAGGCCTTGCTAATAAAACCAGGAACTTGATGACCAGTGGACAGAAAATGCGAGTGAAAAAATGTCAAGGATTGAGCATCTTTTCCCTGTCTTTTGTCATAATGTACCTTAGTCCATGGAGTAGCAGGTTCACACATTTCTTAATTTTTATTTTGGTACAGAAGTACAGTCAATCTTCACAATACTTGCTAGTTTAATCTCCAGAAAATCTTATTCCATCAGAATACATTGGGGTGGGTTTTTATTTTGAGATTAAAGGACACGTGAGCGCACATGTATCTTTGAATCAGTTTTTAAGTTCTGTAAGTTCAAGAAAGGAAAGGTTTTGTTTATTTTTTATAAGTAGTTAAGGAAAGCTCTTCCACCTGCCCACCCCTATTAGACCTTCTTGGTTTTCTCTGTGCTTGTTCAGCTTCCTTTTTGACCAGCCCAGTAGAAAGGTGAAAATGGAAAGAAAAACTCCCTCAAGAGATGCAAAAAAGGTGGCTGCTTCCAAACATATATCACCATTTTGTACAACAGGGAATCTAACAACTACCACTTATTTCCTCATTTAAATGATCTGTTCACTCACCTTACTATTGATTTTTTCTTTTACATTAGGAAAAATCTGAAGAAATAAGATGATAATACAATGTGCTCCTGCACACATACACTTCACATCAATGCTTGACGTCCTGCATTATCCAAAGCTATTAAGTAGAAGCCTGAAACTGTAGTCAGTCTTGCATAAAGAGTTAGAAATGCTGTACTCTTTTTAAAATCAATTTACCACTGTGCACACCATGGTCTCTGGAGAGAGACATTAGGCCAGCCTCAGAAAAGTTATTGAATCATTGTTTCTTCCACAATGGTTTTCAATTACAAAAACGGGGCTCCATTTTGCAAATCCTTACTTGTGGCCTGTACACTCATGCACTACTGCACAGAGAGGATGAACAGAGAGGATTACCAAACAATGCATGAAGTCCTGTTGATTTCACAGAGGTCAAGCACTTAACTTTCAGGTTTCCAGGCTAAGGACCTGCAGCAAGCAGAAGGAAAATACCTAGAATTGTGACTAAAATAAAGCAACCAATGAGTCAAATTGTAACATAGTCTTAAGAGTGTTTAGGAAAGAACACTTCACTTCACTGTACAATGGATTTGTTTAGAAGAGTTGACTCACTGGCTTTTTTGAAAATGAAGAGTAACCACGTGGTTTGTATAGCTGGGGGTAAAAAGACCCATTCAGCAGCCGAAGTGTAGTCTCATGTTCATTATTATTGTATCATATTCTTCTGGTGCCTAGAAGGTGTTTGGCCCTTCACAGAAAAGCGAAAACAATTTTGAAAGATGCAGAGGGTCTAAATTAAACTTTCCCAATGGATAGGAGCACAAAAACTCTTATTGCAAATAGGAGTTTTAGGAGTTTTTTGTTATTTAGGCAGGTTTGTGTGGTTCTGAAAGCAATAAAGGGGAATAAGCACCTTCTGTTTGCCAGAGATATCTGCACAAGAAATAGGCAAGAAACTGTCTGTGGAAAAAAGACCTGGGGGACAAGGGGCAATTCATGACAGATAATATATAGCAGCAGCATAAGAGTGTCCTTGCCCACAGCAGTGGGATTGAAACTTCATGACCTTTAAGGTCATTTCCAACCCAAACCATTCTATGACTCTGTGATAAGTCTTTTGATGAGGCATTAGCATATATGGGATGTTAAGGAAACTTCCCTGTCTGACCATTCAGAAGGCACTCTGGCAGTCACATCCCACTGCCGGATACTTTCACTGAGAAGACTGAAGCCCCTTTACAGTGGGTGTCTCCAGTGAGCTGATGGGTGTGCCACCTGACTCCCCACTCTCACACAGTCAGATCAGGCTTCTCACAGCAGAGCCTAAAACCTCTGGATCCATAAAGCAATTTATTCATGGTGTAATAACACAGTAACAGCTCAAACTGCAAAGTCGGGGGTCTTCCTGCTGAATCAGCAGCTCCTGCCATGTCTCTGGCTGTCATGTCTCCTGGCTGGTGACACAGGTCCCCATGCCCTTTGTTGTGCAAAGAGACAGCAGCTCAAACTGTACCTTGTACACCTAGCTGCCTGCACTCAGTCTATTCCTCAACTAGGAGAAAGGTCAAAGCAGAAACTACCAACAAGGGAGTTTTAGCAAGGTATTACAGAAGTGTCAGGGCTGGAGGGCGAGGGGAGACACTAAAGACCAGATAACAGCTCTAAAAGACTACGGGAACAAGATGTAAAACCTGCAGAACCTTATCTTTACAAGAGTTTATGATTTAACTACAGCTTTGCTGGGCAAGACTTTTCCTTTGAAAAAGGGCTACACAGCACAGGGACACCTATCCCATGACAATCAACAGAGGCAACAACCAGGGAGGCAGGTCTGGAGACCTGAAATCTTTAACACAAATAATGGAATATATCAGCTAAAAGAGGACAGGTATGCAGCACTATTCCCTTTCTGAGTGCCCAGCTGATGTTGAAAACAAGCTTAAGAAGGGAGTGTCACACTGAGGGTAATCACAGAGAGGAGAAATTTTGTTCCTTCAAAAGGCAGAAGAACTATGGCACTGATTAGGCACTGAGTCTGACAGAAATTTCCTCAATCAAAAAAATTCCACAGGAATTTTGTTCTCAGTCTCACATACTGCATGCATAGATATGTAAATAGAAGGAAAAGAAGGGACAATGACTGTGGAGTAAGGTGGCTTTTTTGCAGTATTTGACCTAAGCACAATAGTGCAAAAAAATATAGGATGTCATGACTCATGTGGTCATGAGTATCCTATAAGGGGGACACTTTCATTAGAGGAAATCAAATCTAGAGTTTTCCTCAGAGACTGCTTAGATAAAAGAAAAAAATTGTCATAAAATACTTTAATAAACAAACTCAGAGTGAAATTATATTGTTCCATCCCTCTGTGGAGTGTATTCATGTCAAGGCCATTCCAGGGACAATGGAAAGGTTCACTTCAACATTTCATAAGTCTTACAGAATAACAAAATCAATCCAAAAACTTCCACTGGTAATTTAAAAAGGATGGTGGGGAGGGAAAGGAGTTGGAGGACAAAGAGTCTTGAAACTGTAACATGTTAAACAAATAAATGCATCCTACACTCGTTAGGACTCTACTGGATGTTGCCTGTATGGTTTAATTAACAATAACTATCCACCCCCTGTTTTGCTGCTAATGTAATCTCAAAAGCACTACACTAATTCCACTTGCAGATTTTATGGTAACATTTAAATTAAAATACTCTGAGTACACTTAACTACACATTCAATGCAGATTTAATAAGGTGGTTATAGGTTCATTAAGTAGCAATTGATTATTAACTCTTTGCTGGCCTATAGATGTGAATATTTGGCAAAGAATGGTGTATTATAGAAAAGACAATCTGCCTAATAAGTTAACTTCTTAGTTGGCTTCTTAACTCATCAGGCTAAACCAGTTTTTGTGCATTCAGTAACAAACACAGGGTCAAAGCTGTGGCAAAATGCCCATCATTTTCACTATGAGCAATATGTTTTATAATGTGATGGTTTTGTAGTGAAAGCAGATTTTGCAGCAAACAGATTTTGTCCTCACTAGGAAAACTATTGCCAAATTAAAATATATTGGTAGTAATGACATTATATTTTCTTCCACTTTATTGATCTTGTGAACACAGCTGGAAAGACCCACTCTAACTCACGTGCTTCAAAAAGTGGTTTGGGAAGCATAAATTGGATGGAAAGGCAGCAGAAAATGTTTGATAGCACAACTCAGCCCCCAGAAGACAAGGGCAGGGCTCAGCCACACTCACCTGCTCAGCTCAGGGTGGGTTCCACACTTAGTGACAAATGGCAGGGGAGGCACTTGTTTAAGATCAGGATGATACTAAGGTGCACTCACAAGTGGGGCCCATTATGCAAAGTGCATTACTGCCCATCACATTCTCATGTTATCTGCGATTCAAATAACACCCAAAAAACTGTTCACTTTGTCCTTAATTATTAATAATCCTACTTTACATGTCTTTGGACTCCTTTACTATTGCCACTGAACTGGGAAGCACCACTTAACATGTCCATTCTCAATATTTTTTCATAAAAAGGGTTTGGAGAATTCCAGTTTCATCATCCAGACTCAACAACACTTCAGGTTATTTCTTCACTGTTGTGTGATACTAAAGTTTACCAGGCTTCAAGGCTGATCAAATCTATTTTAACCCAAAGTGACAAAATTTTAAGAGCATTTCCCAGACCAAATAAAGCATTCACCTGACTTTTTAGCAAGATATGTAGGTAACAAGTATGTGGTATTCTTTAGCATTTCACCTTACAGGTAACACTGTATGCTTGAAAGCAGTTTATTACAAGTACCCACTGTGCTCTGTAGCAATACAGGTAATACTATTTTTTGAATACTGCTTCAAGAACTGAATAAAAAATAAGAAAACAAACAAAAGCCAATTGCACTGAAACGAACATGCTATAACTCCCAAACCCTGCTATATATTCCCCAGGCCTGACATGTTCAGAGACAGCTGAGGGACATGTAGAGTTTCTGCCAAGTAATTGAATGGCTTTCCTCTAAATTTCCTAACAACAAACTCTATTGATTACTGGTTTAACCAGTACAGCACCAATTTATTTTGTCCTATTTCATAAAAACGGAAACAAAGCCTTCCTCTTACCCAGGTGGAGAGGTGCACAGGACAGGAGCTTCATCCTCATAACCTGCTTGCTCCAGTCCACAGATCTGAACTCAGGCTGTGTTGCACTGCTAATGGAATAATCAGGCCCCTCACACCTAATAAAGTACAACTTTATTAACTTAATTCAAGTAATTCCCTTGTGCATGTGCAATTCTTGAGCTCAGTTATAATGACTTTAATGAAGAAAGCAAATCTTTTGCTAGTTAAATGCCAAACGTGCTTTTTCTTTCAAGTTTTTCTTCTAGTTTCATTAACAAGCTCCCTTTCCAAATAGCTGTGTGCATGTAAACAGTGAACTTGGAGCCACATATCCAATTAAAGCACCTCATACAATCACAGCATGCCTTGGGATCAGCAGTTCAGACATGTTTTTTGAGATACTGGTATAAAGCCTAGTTTCTTCCTCTAAAATTGAAAAAAAAAATCATTTTACATTCCTGATAAATTAACTCATTGCCAGAATATCCTTCTTAATTGTTCCAATGATAACAAGCAGGACATACATCCTAACATGCTAAGAGACTCTGCAAAAAGATAACCCATTCGTTACATTATACTTACTAGGTTTGCTAAAGTATAGAACACTTGTAAATACTAACTGGAAAAAAAGCTCTGGAAGTAATCATGGAATTTGCGATCCAAATCCAGACCTAAGTTTCATGGCTAGCTGCAGTTAAAACTGTGGGTTAAACTAAAAGTGTCATCCCCTGCTTTAACTGTTAGTAGGTTTTCTGTATCCCAATGAAAGAAAATAAATAAAAAAAAAGCTTTGTTTATTAACAGAAGAAAAGTTAGCCAAACACAACAACAAAGAAAACAAATAACCAGCCATCATTTAAAATACATTTTGTCCAAATAGATGTCCTAAACTTAACCATGCTTGATGAAAGAAGCCATTAGTCCTTTTGTATCCTTTCTTCTTGGAAATAAAACCTGGTTTTTTTAGCTGATCTGACAAAGACTGAAATCACCCTTATTTTGTTCCTAGCTTTATTTCATCCTTTGTAGATACATGGTTAACATCCCAAAAAACTTCTCTGAGTCACATTTCAATAAACTTGAGATCTGTAATAAAGCTTAAATTATACTTTACTTCTTTTAAAACATTTTTCTCCTCTCTGGATCAGATCAGCCAAATTCATAGATTAGCATAGGCAATATGTCTACTCTGCTATATACAGTAAATGGAATTGGTTTACACTCACCTGTCATATTTGTACATTTCTGTTTATGTCAAGACACACACTGCTTATCGAGTATCTCAAAGAAAAGCACTTAAACACATAAAGAAACCTCCTCTTTCTTTGTTTTGGGCATTAGATTAACCTTCAGAAATCACTTTTTGGCCTGATATTCTACAGTAGCTCCTCTGAACTCTAGAGGCTACATCCTCAGCTCATGTGGATCACCACTGTTTCACTGACATCAGCTGAGCTTTACAAACATGCACAAATGGAGGAGCTCAGCCCAGGGGCTGCTGTGCTATCAATAAGGTGCATACTAGCAATGCAAAATAAGAATAGGAGGCCTTTACTTCAGATTTCTACATATTTGTCTCAAAGTTGAAAAGGTGTTTGATCTTGTTAATGAGCAGTTCTTATTAGAATCATAACATGGCTTGAATTGAAAAGGACTTTAAAGATTTACTTTTAACTCCCCCGGCCTGTTCTCTAACATGTGATCTAAACCTAATCTCAGTTAGAATCCATTCTCCCTCATCCTGTCCCTAGATGCTGTTGTAAAAAGTCCCATCTTTCCTGTAAGCTCCCTTCAGGTGCTGGAAGGCTGCAATTAGGTGACTCCTTAGATTTTTTTTTTCCCCAGGCAGAACAAAGCTAATTCCCTCAGCCCTTCCTCATAGGAGAGCGCTCTCCATCCCTCTAATTGTCTTGGTAGCCCAACTCCAGGCTCACTCCAACAGGCCAAAGTTCCTTCTAGGCTGGGGACCCCAGAGCTGGATGCAGGTGGCAAAGCTGGCCATGCTGCTTTTGATACAGCCCAGGATAAATCTGGCTTTGTGTGCTGTCAGTGCCAGCTCCTGTCCAGCCTTTCATCCACCAGCACCTCCAAGTCTTTCTCGGCAGTTTCAAGGCTTCTTTAACCATTAGGTGTCCTTCAGCAGTATGAATGGCCTCCTTTTAAAATTACTGCAATAAATAAACCAAGACACCAAAAACATCCAAAACACCTTTCCTTTTGATCTGGATGGAAGTTTTTTCTTCCCTCCATGCAGAATTTTTTCCCTTCTTTACCATCAACAGGTTTAGAGTTTAGTCTTCCACAGACCCACCATGGTGAAACTGAGACTTCAGTACCAAAGTGTTTCAATGGGAGTGACAAAATGAGTGACACCCATCAGAGAGGGGCATTTAAAGGTATGGCAGTATTAAAGATCCCATTGACTTCCATTGGGATGATCTGCCAATTTTGTAAAAGGGCTCATCCCTCACAAGTAAAGCAAATGTTCCCACTGCATGCCAGCATTTGCACAGCACTGTCTCAGCCTACAGTATTTTACATGATGCCGAAAGAAATATGTTCTGTCTGTAAAACACAGCAATCAAAAATGCAGGATTTAACTTAGCTTCCTAGTGTGCATGTGCTGTGACATAACTTTTATTTACCTGATTCCCCTCCCCTGAAACTCTTCATTCAGAAGGCATGGTAGGGAAATCATTAAGGGAAAAATACATGTGACTAATAGGGTCCCTAACTTGTTTTATTCAGAAGCTGGATATGCCTAGGGCAACTGTTCTGCACCAAATGATCATATGCAGTAGGAACAGCTCTAATGATCATTTCTAATACAAAACCTATGTACATTGTTTTAAGGAAATGGATGAAATGTGATCATGAGACAGCTTTCCAACAGAAATGGTGAACATGATTGCACAGAGAACCAATGAAACCTCAAAAATTGCACATTTCCTTGATCATCTAAACTCAGAAAGATGAGTCTGTTGCCAGAAGAGGTGCAGTGAAAATTTTCTAGTACAATCAGATAAATGAGGAACCCTTTTCTTACATAAGAAAACTAAAAACATGGCTAACCTAGTCAGAGAAAGGCTAAGGGGCATATGATTTCTACCTATAAATATATCAGGGAATGAGAGAAGGAATAGTAGGGAATTAAAGAATTAATTAAAATAAGTACATTTGTACAAGAACTAATAGGTATGAAATTGCCAAAATAGGTTTAGACTGAAGACTATAAGAATTTGTCCAGCCTCCTGAGCTATGAGATTTTTAAATAGCAACAAAGGCAGAATAATGAGCCATTGTCTAAAATTCTACAGAACACTTTCTAAAGGCTACAGAGCCAACTGTGAGGCTCTGAAAATCACTACTTGGGCACCTAAACTGGATTGCTCATAGTCATATGTGTCTGAGGGTAGCTGAAAAGTCAACTTCTTTTCCTGACTCACATTGGATATCTTGCCCTTTTTTACTCTCAGATTGCTTTGTGTTCCTACCTTGCAAGAAACAGACAGTCACATATTAGTGCCACACCTGTATTTGTGTGCTCTTGAATCGAGAACTACTGAAGAACAGCTGAAGATGCAAATGCAAAAGATAGTCAGAAATCATAGACAAAGAAAGCTTGCTGACACTGTAACACTCAGAATTCAAGAATGGATCAAAGCCATCAGCTTCTGGAAGGAAATCACACTGCTAATGTTCCCATTCAATCAAACAATGGATATATTTCCAGCTCAATTTGTTAAGTTTGAGTAAGAAGTAAAATAATAAGAACTAATGTTCCTGAACAAGGGAAATTATGCCTAAACTTCTCTTCAGAGGCACACTGTGGGGAAAAAAAACCACAAGCCTTGCTCTGAAAGCTGCATTCCAGCCATTTTTATAAAGACTTCACATTTCTCCTGACCTTAAAAGAAACATTTTCCTTATGAGAAAGGAACAGATGGAGTTGGGCTTTCCACAGCAATGGGTTTTACCAAGAAAACAGTGGGCAGAAGGCCCTCAGGGAAATCCCTCTGCAAGCATGAAGCAACACCACCCCTGTTGGGACAAGGAAGCCCTGGAATCTTCTATAGCATGGCTTAAGCTCTAGGAATATTCTCTAGCATGGCTTAATTGGTGTGTTGCTCTGTAAATACAACAGCTATTCAATTTAAGCTGGAGCTTAAGTTATTTGAATGTTGTGTAAGGATGACAGTATCACAAGCATTGCTGATAACAGGGCAGAGGGAGGCCCTGTGTCACACAGTTATCTTGGATGCAGAGCCATTCACTTTTGGCACATTCAGAGGAAGACAGATACAGAAAGGTTAAAGCAGAGCAGTGGGAAACAATCCTTGTGGCTCTTTCCTCTTTGTTTCCAAAAGTTAGTCTTGTACTTGCATGCACAAGTACAAGTCTTCAAATATTGTTGTGGTACACATCTCCCTCTCTGCCCTTACACAGCATATTACCAGCTAAGACTGAGGATTCAAGTGAATCCAAACCCTGAAATTTAGGAGTTTACAAAACAGAATGAATGTTAGAGCTAAGAAGTAACCTTACGTGTCCCCTAACCTACAGACTGCTGAGCAGGCACGGCTGATGATAAAATGTTTATTAACATGCTCTGCCAGGATATCAAGTAGGTATCCTCTCTATTCCTGAGGTCACATTCTTTTTGACTGTGCTGTCAGACAACAAGATTAGCTGAAAAGCCTGTAGGTGTCATGGCTGAATTCATAGGCTCAAATATCTTACAGATGATGATTTCAAGAGCAGGTGGTCAGCTCATTAAATCCTGATTCACGTCAGCAGACCCTCTCCTTCTTTGAGATGTTTCTGCCCCTTCCCTCCTCTCCAGCTCCCTGGACTGGGGATAAGTGTGCCTACCCCTTTGAAAGCATACCAAATGTACTCTTCAATGTGTTTGGTGCAGTCTCTTAGCACAAAAATCTGCAGCTGTTCCAGAGATGATAAAGCAGGCTTAGTGCATAGACCAGCCAGATCTGAAACTGCTGTCACCTTAATATACAGGACCTTAATCATCTACATGCAATCCAAAAGGACTAGAGGTGGAAGAGTTAAAAAATTTAAAAAGCAGGGAAGAAGAGTCATCAAAAACCCCACTCTTTTCTCTTTCATTTTTTAATTTGATGTTTTTCCCAAAGTGTTTGGAATTGCCCATGATAACTGATGGTGATCTATGAATAAGACTGTGCTGAAATTACAATGGTTGGCCCTTTTAGATAGCAATTAACAGCAAATTGTCATTACAGAGCCCTCTGTGACAGAACTTTGTGTAAGTGGCCAAAACCACAGGATACATTTCATAATGATTCCAGCCATTAGCTGAAAATGGTTTTGGCATTGAAAACATGAACAAATTTAAAAATAGTAACTGATTTTTAATTTTTTGTTCATTTTGGTTGGTTGGTTTTGGTTTTGTTTCCTCCCTCCTTGTCCCCCCACAGTGAGATAGCATTTTATTTATGGGGCTGAGTTTCCAATTCGTTTTTACACAGTCTGCTTTAAATTCAAGTTTGAAAGTAACACACAACACTATTTCTTTTCTAAGTCTGCAAAACTTTCTCTCTCGCCTCTTCCTCCAGTCCTGAGCAAAACTAAGTAGTGCAGAGAAAGTTTGTTTCCTTCCTGATTCCCTATAGGGTCACCTAATTCTTGCCAACAGCTCATTGTTAAAAACTGCTTTGCTCCCTCTGCTGGCCATTCTGTCCTGATATAGCATCAAAATTAGGAGTATTTGTGATATCAATGACAGTTTCAGTGAAACAAACAAACAAACAAACAAAAAAACCAAAATCCTTTACATAGCCTTTGAGTAAATACAATTTGCACTTAAATAATCTGGCAGAATAACTTTATTCTCATTAACTTTGCTGAATATTCCTTTGTCTCTAAAAAGATGGAGCATCAATATTATTTCATATTTAAAATTCACTCTGTTTGTTCACTTTGCTTTTGATATTTACACCTGAAAATGAGTCCTGGGCATGAACAGTTGGAACACCTGCGTGTACTTGTCCAGAGGATGCATTGAGCACAGCTGGATGTGGGCTGTGGTTAAGTATCAAGGACCCACCACAGGGCCCAGCTTCTCTTTCAACTGTTTCACAACAAAATAAACCTGGAGAATTTTTCTCTGCTTATGGCAAGAATCATAGTTGCTCTACGAGCTAAAGTTTGGAGGGAGAATTTGGCAGGCAGTAATGAACAGGATTTGCAACAAAGACATTCTTTTGGCTTTTATCAGATGTAATTAATTGCAGTACCATCCCATGGAAAAAATAATAACAGTAGAATTGTTCATAAATATTCTGCTACAAGGTGCAACTTTGTTCATTTTTTTTCCCAAAACCATATCAAACTTCTTTTTATGTCATGATATGTGCATGAATATTTTTATCTTGGTTTTGGGCAGTTTCACCTGACATCTGAAATTTTTGAAACTACTAGTTATACCTATTACTCATGAAGATAATAAGAACCTACATCCAGTAACAACATTTTTAGTCTGAAGCCAGTGTGACTTTGGAACCTACTTATGCGTTCCCAAATGAATCCACACCCCTTCAACCACTGAAGTTGTACTAGGGCTTGTGTCAGAAACTGTACCAGTTTCTGAAGGATGCTGATGTGGGGGGAGTAAGGCAGAAAGAGAAGAGAGGACTCAAAGCAAAACATTTCATTGTCTTCCAGAGGCAATTCATCTGTGTAGGACTCAGCACAATATAGATTAAGTCTTGACAACTTTCTATTCTGGACAGGGGGGAAAAAACCTCTTTTTTGACTAGGACATATAGTATTAATAGAGTTCCTCTTAATCTGATAACCACTGCTAGAAGGAAGTGTCAGCACCAGTTTGACATCACAGACAAATGTTTCTGAATCTAGAATAATCACTGCTCAAGCACCGCCAGTCTTCCTTCCTCCCCATTTTGGTAAATAGACAGGTTGAAAATACACTTGGCTTTTGTCCACAGATCCATCTATTTTACTGGTAAGAGGGTCAAGTACAAACAAAAAACAGTAGGGCCTTAAAGGGATGTTCAAAAACTCTAACCACTAACAAAACAAAAAGTGCATGCTCACTTTGAAACATAAAAAGATGATCCAGCAAGATTTTCTCCAGAGCACTGACAAAAGTTGAGCTGCTCTTGACTGCCCATATATCACAGCAAAGTCATGGGATATTTCAGCTGAAGATGAAAAAAGCCCCAGTAACGTTTCCTAGGCTTCCCTCAGACCTCTCCCCTCATTGAGGGAAGCCAAACTGGATGCCTCAGCACACTGTAAAACTTCTGCTGGAGCTACAGTGTGGGCATGCTTGAGCTCCACTCCAGCACAAAGGGAAAAACAAAGCAAAATAATTCAGGTTGTTATCTCCTGAGCAGCTCATTCATTTGTGTGTGCTGTGGTTTGCCACACTGCTGAGAAACAGTGAAGCTGGTCTGGCCACAGGCCCTGTGCTCTGCCATCTTGCAAAGTCTGTGGAGCACATGCCTAACAGCCAAGCTGTACTTCAGGAGGTTTAAAACAAAGCATGTATACATATACATACATACATACATACATAAACGTGTGTATATATATATATATATGTATATATATACACACATGTATAACTCCTAGAAGATAAATTTTAATGATGTGTATTACAAGACTGGCTGGTCCAGAAAGCTGAACAGAAAATATTGAAATAAATCCCCGAAAAGGCAGAGTCTAGAGTCAATAGCAAAAGATAAATGATGCAGACACAGGATTACAACAGATCTATTTCTTCTCAGGTACACTTTTTCTCTCATGTGCTACCCACATAATAAACAATTTATATGTGTCACAGCTACATAACCTTGTCCACGGCAAAAGAAAACACTGGCATATAATGTGACAGACTAAATATGAGCCTGAAAAATCCCATATACAACTGAAACAAGATTTTCCCCATGAAAAAGTAGGAAGAATTTTGAAAAGCTTGAGAAATGCAATGACCCAGTTGAGATTTCTCCACAACTGATGATCTAACACACTCTATTTCTACAGGAGGTGCACTGAAATCTTTACTGAGTCTGTGTCATCAGAGCCCTGCTTTTAAAACAACCTGAAGAAGTTTAGCTCGTGCTGTGATTTAGCAAGGTCTGTGTTCCTTTCCAACTGTCCTAATTCCTGCAGACTGCAGACCAGTGATGTTAGCAAGTCCTTTAGGTATTCTTCATACCTGGATGTCATACCATGTGAAAAGATATGCTATTTACCACACTGTGCATACAAGCACTCCCAAAGATAAAAGCTTTTCCTCCCCTACACTCCTCTTTAATCTTAACATTTCTCATGACAAAAGCTATTAGTTCAGCTTGTTGATGATGATAAACAATTCTAACTTGTGACTTTACCACTGAACTGTTTCTGAAGACTTTTTTTTGACACATAGGAAGCCAGCCACTGCTTTCTAACGTGTCTGCACATAAACCCTGAGCAATTTCATTAGCAGTTAGGAGTGCAAGGTTGTGGTACATCAGCAACCATTGACAGATGCACTGGAGGAGTCACACAAGGCCCATGAAATTCAATCTCGCAGCAAGGACTATGCATGCACAGAGAAAATCCACATTTTGAAATGCATCTCCCTCAAATCAGCACCAAAATCTAAGTCAAATAAAACCATGATCCTGCTCAGAAGTGAATGTAGGGGTTCAGACAGAGATTACCTCCTGTGGATGTAAATGTACCATTAGCTGCATTTGCAACAGTATTTAAGCACATGCCCAAGAAGTATTTCTGTGTCAGGGTATTATCTATCCATCCACTTGCCAAGTATGCTGCAGGGCCATTCTCTGAAAGTGTCCACATCCATATTTAACAGAGGTTTAAACTGAGCCAAGCCTGTGGGGTCAACATGTACAAGCTGACACTATGCCATTCTTTTTCTTTTTCTTTTCTTTTTTTTTTTCATTTGGTGGAATTACACTGATTCAGAGCAGATGGAGCTGGGGTCCCCTGACTTTAATTGGAGTTTATATTCACTCACTGAGAGTTTTGGTCATGCCTTTGGCTGAATGTAGTGCACACTGACTAGTGTAGTCCAGTGGAGATAACATTACGACTGCAGTATTAGCTTTTGTATCCCTTGAATAGTTTTGGTGTTAATACTGCACAGCTTGTCACATTTCTGACTTAAAGGGATACATTAATGGATTAAAAGTCCACATATCTTAATCTAGGCATGTATGAAATCCACTAGAATTTATTAAAATGCTAAAACTGACGTATTTTTAAAAACATCTTTCAAATAACTGAAGTCTTTCTCATAACCAGTAATCACAGATGCTCCCTTACTTTACTCCAAAGACATTTATGCAGACAAATGCCTGCTAGTTTGCAGGAAGTTCTCCCCTAGCAGGGAGTCAGATGCTTGCTAATAGTGCATCAATCCACTGACTAACACTTGCTCAGTGAAGCAGACATCTGGGTGGAGGTCAATATTTCCTTATTACTTCAGTGTTTGAGCCATGTCAGGACATGCACATGTATACACACAGGAAATCACTACCAATTTTAAGGGCAATTTTCCAAAAAGCTGAAGAAATGGCTTCTGAACTCCCTTACCTGATCAGCAGGTCAGACTCTGAGTCCTCACTACATCCCTACACGGAAGGGCTGAGTTTAAAACGTGGTAAGGTCAATATCTCATACTGCTACAGAACATCTCCAGTCCCCCTAAAAAAAAAAAAATAATCAGGTTTTTACCATGCTGGACACAGCTGGATCAAATTTTGGATCATGAAAAATGTTCTTCTAGAAGAATTATAATGCTATTGTTTCAGATATTCATTGCAGAAAATTTTTTTAAAAACTGAAAATATCCCTCCAGTCATAAAATTTTCTCCTAATTTTAATTCAAACTTTACTTTCAGCCATATAATACTGTATATATTTGAACTATTATTTATATTTCTATTTCCTTAGTGTTTATTTGAACATTATTTTTAAATTGCAAAAAAAATAGTTTGTAATGCATTCAACCAAAATTTACTTTTTACTTGGCTAATGCAGTAAACAGGGGAAAGTTGTTCATTTCACCCACATTCAATTTTTATAGTACTTAGAACGACTGTGAACAGAAAAATTAATTATTTCCAGAAAGCTGGGCTAAGTGTCCACAGAAAGTGCCATATAAGAAAAACCAGTTGTTGCCTCAAAGAGTTTGTAATAAATTACAGAACAGGTGGAAGAAAAGAAACACAATTCTCTTGGCATTACAGCTGGCTGGAACTAAGCTCAGAATGATTTACTGAGCTGACCAAAGTCACACTGGAAAGTAGTGTTACAGACAAGAACTGAAACCAATTTTGCTTTTTTTTCCAGACAAAAATGTTTATCACATACTTTTTATTCTTTATAACTACCAAGACACTTAGGTTTTGAATTTATAAATATGGGAATATTCTCCATTTTGCTCTTAATGCCAAGGAAATAAATAAATAATAAGGAAAGAAAGCTTGTAGCTGGTCACAGCTTCCATCTCAGTCCTGAGCGAGACTTTCTGATTAGGTATGATGTCCTAGAATATTCAGCAACTGCAGCAACATAAGGGCTGCTTCTGCAGAAAGCAGCCTTAGCTGTGGCTGGAGTTGCTTAAAAATGAAGAGGAGTTGAAGGAGACCTTTTATATTCAGTGGTTCCACAGTTTCTGACAAATGCTTGAGTTTCCATGGAAAACTACCAATTGGGAAATTTCTTAGAAAGAATGAAATTTATTTCTGCTTAGCAAAGAATGAGTTATGAAAAGAAACATATGGCACAAGGGGTGAGATTTCTATGAACCCTCTGCACAACTATCACCTCAAGAAATAGGAGCAGTTTAATATCAACTAAAGCTGTACAAATACAATTGTTTTTCACTTGCTGCCTGAGTTTGGTTTCAGGTTACCCAAAAGGAAAAAATGTTTGAATGAAACATCTAGTGAAAATGAAAGCACTGTTAAGCAAACATCTGTGGTTATGTCAATATTCTCAAATCACCCCATTATGTTTCTGAGTTAGAGATGCACTGCTTTTTTCAAAATAAAAACAATTTTATTTAAAACCAAAGTATAGACTTAAGGTTTTATTATTTCAATGATCATTCAAATTTTTTTTCAGGTGAATGTTGGATAGGTAATCAAAGCATATTTGGGTTTATAAATAGATGAAGTTAACCCAGATTTGTACTTTTCAATAAATAAAACATTTAACAATAAAATGTGCCTCCTTCCTGTGTCTTTCTCATTCCAATATTTAGCCTCCATGTCTTGCATACAGAGTTATGGGAGAAGTTCCTTATGTGAACCATCAGTAGAAAGGGAACAAGATCATGAAACCTTTCCCTTCTGGCTTACAACACAACCAAAAATATGAAGGCATGAGTAGTACTGAACAACCAAAAGTACAAATTTATCCATTCAAAGAGGAATAAATGTAAACATACTTTGAACGTAAATACTTCAAGACATAAATCTGGAACTGGGCTCATCAGCTGGAGGCTTTAAGGAAATGCCCATCATTTACTACAGCTGTGAGAAAATTAACATGGGTTTAGGATGTTTACATAAAGCAAAATAGTTATAAAAAGGAAAGCATTTCATACAGTAACAGTGTCTGAAATGAGATGTTACTGTCTTTGGGAACACTTGCTTGGGATAGTTATGGTAACAGAAGTAAATTTATACTACAGCAGGTAAAGAAAATGTATAATGCCTTATGGGACAGCCATGATACAAAAGATGAAGCTTCTTATGGGACTAGCCATGATACAAAAGATCTAACATGAAGTTACATGAGCTGATTGTCAAATTTATCCAAAGGCTGACATGCTGTATGCTAATTCCTTTATAACACGCTGTAGGGGTAAATAGGAAAACAGCAGAAAAGTGTAAACCAAAAGACAAAAACTAGACTATGCTGGAGGTAAATGAATACAGGAAACTTCAAATCATATAGAGAGTGATGAAATTATTAAGAAGAGTCATCAGAAGAAGGGATCAATGCCATTTGAAGATGTGAGTTTTCTAAATTTCTGAAAGGGACTGTTTACGAAATCCCAGCAATGAGAAATTAAATTTATAATTTGAGTCCTTGGTACCTGATGTGCTGATAACTTAAGTGCCTTGGAGGACATTCAATCATCTTTTGTTTACATCATTTTTACAAGCAATTATGCTTGACCCTTCTACCAATTATGAGGAAAAAGCCCTTCCACAACTAGTTTCTGCTGTTTTTATTTCACTTCCCACTGCAGTACTGGAACAAGCCACAGTTAGATAGAAAACACTGGGCTGTGTAAACTGGCTTGCCAAGCCCACAGAATTCTTTTAGGTGAAGACTTGCATTCATAAGCTTAGGAAACAGTTTATGTAAGAAATCAGTTTATGTAAGAATTTTCCCTGAAGTCAGATTATTTGGATCAATTATCAACACCCATAGTAGAGGCTGTTGGAAATAGATAGACTTTGTCTTCCAACTAAAACCATTCCAGGCTTCTAAAAATAAGGACTGTTTTCCTGTCCATTGGTGTACCCTCAGTTTTCTAAAATCATCTGAGTATTTTACCCAGTAGATTTTTTATGTAGATTATAGCCCTTGACCATAGTCGTCATCTCTACTGCAGCATAGCCCATTTGTGGTATTGGAAGAATTTACCATCCACAGTGAGTACAGGATGATTCCTCCTTGATCCCTCTGCAAGCCTTGATTTTCCTATACTGTGTTCCCTCCATTCTCCAACTCACCATTTTCCTGAAGTTTGTTTTTTTTTCTAGGTAAAGTAGTATATAGAGAGTATTTTAACCTGATTAAACCAACTTACATAGACTATACATGATAATTTAGATGTGGACACTTTTCATTACTATGGTAATATATTTTTCTAGTAGTCCTAACACTGTAAAAATGACAAAACTACTTTCTGAGTGAGTTGTTCATGGGTTTTCTTTTCTTTAGGTGAGAAATCTTATGGCAAAAAAACCTTAGCATGAGGGCCACATCACTCCTCTGATCTCCTGCAGAATTTTTGCTGAATTTCCAGTTCTAGAACTCAGGATACATTTTTCACTCCTATGACAAGTGGCTCCACACAGGTGTGCTGGGATTGTGGAGCAGTCTATCAGGCTGTCAGCTTCTGCAGTCATCCCACTAATAGACTGCCAGGTCTTTTTTGTTATCCTGGAAACCTATCCTTTTATTTTCCTTTTTTTTTTTTCACCACTTTTTTTTTTTTTATTTTGAGGTACTGTACTCCTATTGTGAACAAACCTGTTGAAATTCAAGTTTCATTATTAATTCTTCAGCAAATCTGTATGGGCAGTCCAGTGTGCCTTAAAACATCTGTGCCTCCTCATAAAATACCCCACAACTCCTGCCTGAATGTACGTGATGCTCTACATATGCTCAAAACCCCAAGGACATCTTGCCTTGCTTAGTGAAATTAATTTTGTCATTGCAGTTTCGGTCAAAAAAGGTTCTTCATTTCTATGGAATTTTAAAGATATTATGCAGAGACAACACCCTGGTTCTCTAAAGGAAATCACTAGAACAAAAGAAAATACTAAAAGAGCAAAAAGCTTCTGTATTTCTGTGCTGCTTTCTGGAGATATGCTTTAGCTACAGGGATTGCAGACAGAAAACCTGCATAGGTAAGTTCAGTATATTACCTTAGCCTGGCTTATTTTGACTTGCTGCATCCACGTCAATGACTTGATAAAAACACACGCTGTATTCCAGGGCAGCCTAAAAAACTTGGGCCTGAGCTGACAATAAACAGCATAATATGAAAGCAGAGATGTGCCCTCAGCTAAGTCTCTGGTCCAGAATTCCTAAAATAATTTACTGTTTATAACGCTGAAAAGTGGAAGTATGATTAATCTAAAAATTACTGTGACCCCAACTGAGCTTGTTTATCTTTTGCCCCTCTGACACAGTAAGACTGAAGTTACTCTCATAGTTTAGCTTATAAGCCAAGTCCACGGCATTAGTTTGACAGTCAGTAGTTCTGTTAGAGTTAACACAGTGCTCCAATACCACTGCAAGGGGAAAAAAAACAGCAAATGCTCAGAGCAAAAAAACCAAAGCCGATTAGCTCCATGGAGACTTGTTTCTACATCAGACTGCATGGCTTATTGCTTCTGAAAAAGACTGCAGTGTCAGGCACGCCGGACTGGTGACACTGAAATTACACAGACACACACACAAAAATCAATTTGTGAGCAAAACCAGCTGAAGACTGTGTGTGAAATATGCCCAAAGCATATGGGGGGAAGTGGAGGGGGGCATTTACATCGCTATGTACTCAACTCTGGTCTCAAATCTTTGCAATGCTGACAGAGGTGGACACTTTTTGGTATCTCTGATCTTTGTATTCAAGCAGCTCCCTCTTAAGGTCCTGACTTTATAAACTTTCCCTATTCAGCACACACTTGAGCATCTCTTTCAACCTGTTCAAGTGGCACATAAGCAGGTTCTAAAGTGCTTTGATGAATAGCATGGATCAAAGTATGTGATTAAATGTTTTCCTAAACAATTAAAAATTGGCTTGAGAGCTGACATAAAGACACTCATTGAAAATTAAATGAAGCAATTAAGCTTAGCTTTCCTATCCATTCTTCTAGAAAGGCCTATTTAGTCCAGCACACAAGCTCTGGTTGTTGGAAGTGTCAGGATCAGTTAGTCTAGGGTAAGTTAAAACAAAGCCTTTTTATAGAAAGGCCTTGATATGGACAAGGTGCTTTTTATACCTCTTAGCTCAAAGTAAACCCTGGAGGAAGGCCTTAGAGAAACAGATTAACAACATAAAATAAAAATTATTTATACCTTCATCTTCCTTAGGCTTGCATCTTGCAATAGGCAACTACAGCTACAAAAATTACCGGCTCTTGTTGAGACAAGGCTGATATCCCTACTTTCATTGCACTCATTCCCTTATGCACTACTTCAAAGTCTCTGAGAATTTCACTTTCCCTGACCCTTCCTACACTTGTCTTAATCCCCAAACTGTAATCTTTCTAAACTTGAACAAAACTGGTTCGTCTACACAGGACTTGTTATTCAGGCAGCAAAGCTAAAGCCAAAAAAGGATGAATTGGGAAAGTCTACAGGGAGAGGAGACAAGTCTGTTCTCCATGCAAGGCCTCCTAAGTATTACATTGCTTAAAAAGACCTGAAGAAACATTTGAATTCCAGAAAAATGTTGCCAGCTGAACTGAGAGTTTATTTTAATTTGCGAAAAGCTGAGTTCATCTTGTGAATCTTATTTCAGTGTGTTTTGCTCAGTTGCCCTTTACCATCAGCACTAAGCCCAGAAAAGTTAGTGTTTTCCTGTGTAAAACCACATCAAAATCACATAGTAAGAGAGTCCTTCATACTGAAAAAGGAAAACCATACATGGAGGAGACAAACACTAGAAAAGTGCTAAGGAATATTTATGGTATCCCTCGAGATGAATTAAAAACCCATTTGTATACTTGAACATAAAAGAAAAATGTAATAAACAATGCATTGGGCAGAGTCCTACCACACTATGCAGTTCAAATTGGAATCTGAAAAGATGTGCCACAAAGAAAACTCCTTATATACTCTTGCACTAGCACCATCCTGAGAGCTATTGCACTGGGCACCTCCTCCCAGCCCTGGCTCTACTGCCCAAAGGTGGCCCCTGCGCACTTGCAATCCACAATGGCTGCAAACAATGCTGAGGCTGTTTTTGCTCCCACTACCAAGGGAAATTTTCCACCCTTGCAAGGAATCTGTTCTGCCTCTGGCATTCCTTTCAGCCAATTTAACCCCTTCATGTGGTTGGGCCTTCTTGCCCTGTGTGCCAGATCATTCCTCAGCCAAGTTACCACTGCCAATTTTAATCTCCCCTTCATTAGAAATCAAGACTTAACTAAAATTGTACACCCAAGGAAATCAATGCCGGCAGACAAGACTTACCTAAAATTGTACACCCAATTAGAAGCAATATTAAGAGTAATACCAAGATCTCATCACTGCTAGAATGTCATCTGCTAGACTAAGAGCTAATGACCTCAGGACAGCTCTTACTTGGAAAGTACACGCACCTTGTTAAGACAGTTATTCATTGTAAAACTATTTAAAGAAGATAGAGAAAAAGAGTACATGGAAATGTGGAGAAATGGAAGTTACGAATAGATCAGCATAGGAAAGTCAAGAAAAAGTTTCATCATCATATAGGATGACACACGAAAGCAGAGGTTAAAATCAAGGCTAGAATATGCTGGTCTAAGTTATCACAAAGACATTCAGAGCAAATTTAATGCTCTGAAGTCTATGGAGCTCTCATGAAATGTCCTCTACAACTGAGGTTTAAAAAATCACAATCTCTTTAAAGTGAGAGGGTATAGATCAAATGACTGCTGCTGGGCTCCTGAAATTCAACTTTCAGAGCCATACCATCTTGTAATATACATAACTAAAATTTACCTTTTTAACCTGTCTGGAGTCAGATATCTGATTGCTTTTGCCAACAGGGAGTCTGACCTCTTGAAGCAATGCACATCCATATCTGCCAACCCACACCCATGAGGCGATGAACTAAACCCCCCAAACTTGTTTCTTCCTCCGTCTCTCTTTTTATTTTTAACAAAATGCTCCTGTGGACACTAAATATTTAATTTTCAGAATTAAAAAAGGGTTTTGGCCTCAATCTAGTTAGAGTATCAGCAGTTTTCCCCTCTAGGGAGTAATTAAGGAAAAGCTCTGGCCATAATACTAAACTGTGATAATGACAGAATTTAAAATCATTTTCATACCACATGCTGCATTGCAGTTCATTTTCATATGCTCTGCCTTCAACGAAGGTGTCAAGTTTATAAAGTCTCCTGGGCAAAAGGATGACCAAAGTCCCAATGCCTGGAAGGAAGCTCAGGGGAAAGACACACATTGCCATACTATATGTGATAAGGTCTCCACATTATGAAGTTGGCAGGCAGGAAACAAGAAGGCCCTGGAGATTACTATATTTATCTCTGTCACACAGGTAGCACATGAGATTGGTGATGTTTTGTTGGAGATTCACCTGGGCTATGAATTATTTGTTAATAGTGGACATTTAGTACACAGCTACTGCGCTCACCCTAAAGCTGGTGAATAGTTATAGTGCAGCAAATTTCCATGCTCCACACTTTGCAACACATTATAGCTGAGACTATCCCCTCACTCCAGTGCTGTATGGAGAAAAAAAAATAGCATTATAGCCACATTACTCAGTAGGTCACTGTTAACTTGGGTGCAGCATTGCCTTGACAGTTACATTGACTCTAATTTCAGCTCTGCCTTTTTCAGCACAAATGAAAGGACCCTTAGGGGAAGGTCATTTGCCAGACATCCCATCTTGGTCTGGGAAACAAAACTATTCACAAGAAAAATGGGGGCACCAAGAGCAGCCTCCACATAATATTTATATGTGAAATGATACAACTAAATACTCAGGGAAAACAAACAAACAAAAAAACAACCAACCAATCAAATTGAAAACAATAAAAACAAAACCAAAAAACATTTTAAAAAATCCCAACCAAGCAACCAGCTTCTCAAAGGCAGCAAATAGCTTTCTATAATTAATTCAAGTTTTGTCTCTTATTTTGACCACCTTCAAGTTCACTAAAATCAGACCCAGCTATGTAAGGTGGTAGATGAATAAATATTTATCACACACAGAGATGGTGATCGTATTTGGGAGATCTCCCTAGAGGAGGTAATAGAATAAGAGCAGGGAAGGAGGCTGATAAGAGAACTGGAAATAAGAAACATGGTTAGTGTGGTCCATGGAAGTAGCAAGGAAGGGACACATCTTACAACAGGAAGGAGTGGAGAGAAATGGGAGCAGGAACTTGGTGAAGGGCATAGGGAGCAACACGTGGATTGTCAGAAATGAAACTTTCAGGCTCACGGCAACAAGGCAAGGTTAAAAAGAAAGGTATTTAGCAGTAAAAAGCACCCACTGAATAGCTGAAATGGGTCTCCTGTATACAGCTAGGCCAAAAGGATGCACCAGAGGAAGTGTGACCAGCCGGTCAAAGGTGATTTTCACCTTCTACTTCACTCTCATGAGACCCCACCTGGAGTGCTGCGTCCAGCTCTGGGGGCCCCAATATAAGACAAACATAGACCCATTGAAGCAAGTCCAGATGAACCCACACAGATGGTTTCTTCTGTAGAAACAGGCTGAGAGAACTGGGGTTGCTCAGCCTGGAGAAGAAAACAGAAAGCACCTTCCAGTACAAAACAGGGGCCTACAAGAAGGCTGGAGAGGGACTTTTAACAAGGGTATACAGTGACAGAACAAGCGGAATGGCTTTAAGCTGAAAGAGGGTGAGTTTAGATAAGACATTAGGAATAAATGCTTTCCTGAAAGGGTGGTAAAGCATTGGAAGAGGTTTCCTAGAGTAGTTGTGCATGCCCCATCCCTATAAGCATTCAAGGCCACACTGGATGGAGTTTTGAGCACCTTCCGTTGTTCCTGCCCAAAGCAAGGGTTTGAAACTAGATGATCTTGAAGGGTTCTTCCAATGCAAATCATCTATATCAAAGAATAAAAATAACTCAGACAACCCAGAAGCACAAAGGGTTGTAGAAGTATTATCATGAGGAAATGAACAAAAGGGCAGGTGACACATTCTTCCTCAGCCAGATCAGAGTAAAAACATCCCGAAGCTCACCACTCCAAGTCACCCACAGATCTCCACAACATAGAAAATGTTTCATTCCCCTTTTGGGCACTTGTTCACACAAAGAACAAAGATCTGACACTGCACCACCTTTGTTCTGATAGCAGGCTTTGGAGCCATCAGCTTGAAGAGCCTATTTCTCTTGATGGTTTTTAAAGCTATCTTGTATGATGGTATATAGTACAAAAACAAAATGAGGGACGATAAAAGATTGCTGTTCTAAACAGCTTAAAACCACCTCTTAAATAAGGATTCTACTAAAATAGTATTATTGAGGTTAAAAAATTAATTCCTCATAACTTAGAAAATCCTAAATTTTGGTAATTTCCAATTCTGAAATGTTCCAATTCTGAATTCTTGTTTTGACTTATCATTATGGTAGCACTATCTGTGTATGGTAACTGTGCATGTTGCTCCTGTGAATTCATATTTCATACTACTGTCCACCTCCTAGGGTAGGAAGAAACAGGGGGGGGGGGTGTCATGGGAGGGGGGAACAAACAAAACAGCAAAATTTTGAAGAATAATGTTGATGTATATGTATCCCAAAAGTAGGAAGTTTTGAACATATCCATTTTAAACTGGAAGACTATTCATTCAGTTGTATAGGCTTGGAATGTTTACTTCCAGGGCAAACCTAGAAAGATACCGGAAATTTTTCACCTTGGCTAAAACTTAAATTTCACTAATTCTTTGAGGTTCCTCTATTTCATCTCAAATCATTCATCTATTCATCTCTAAACACAGCAAAACCTGTCACAAAGGCTTGGAAACTTATTTCCTTTGGGTTTTTGTTTGCTTAACATGGACTGTCAAGGAATCAATACCTATTCTCATATGCACACAAAGACAAGTAATCTTAAGCATGCATATGAATAAAAGACAAGCAATAGATTTTATGCATTTGGGACACTGCATAATCTAAGTTTGTAAACCCCTTCAAAGACCTTTACAGAACTAATTAAAAAAGGTAGAAAAATATCTATCTCAATTAGGACCATACTTGCATATGCAATGTTTTTGTGCAAATATGGTGACAAGGTAAATATTAAACACTGTGTAAAACCAATATACTGGGAAGGAAATAAAATATCCTAAGTGCAATGCTTCAGGAAAGGGCTGGACACTCAGGACTGACAAAGTGGCTGGCAATTTTTTTTTAAATCCTCAATTTTTTTCTGTTATTCAGAAGGAGAGATTAAAATTCCCAGTAGCATTCTTAAGACATTGCACTGATTACAAGAATTATGATAATATAGTCAGGAAGTGGAAACAACAGTAAGTGATTTGTTGCTACCCCTAAATGAGAGATCAAATTTTAATAACTACATTTCAAATACTTGCAATCAGCATTACAGCAAAAGTCTTCAAACACACAGCCTCAAACAAAACTAAAACAAAAAGCACTTCTATAAGTGTAAATATTTCATTTATTGAACATATTTTTGCATGTTATTATTCACCAAGACCTACCTTATTTAGTAGAAACTATTCATTTGTATCTTCTCTATAAATTTTGCATTCAAGCCCAAGTTCATGCACATTATGATAACTAATATCTTCTTTCTACTCCTGGGAGAGAGACCCATAATTATACCATTAGCACAGCGAGCATAGTTCCATTTTTCTCCAAGAGCAATACTGCATCCATAAGAGAAAATCTGACCTTACTTCCAGAATCTCAAGAGTGTCTCTGGACAAGAATGACTTCTCACTACACAAATGCAAGAGAAGTAAAGATTACACAGAGATGGCTTGAGCTACACTAAGGTTAGGCTAAATGATTTTCTGCCAACAGGTTAGACAAAGAAACAGGAACAAATGGTGAGAATTTTCAGCAATAGACTTTGTTGGCTTAACAGGATTTAGATGTTCTATACATATAAATGATATACACTTATTCATGGTATGTTACCCGTCAACAACTGCATGAATATTTTCAGCAGAGCTGAGGCCTTCTGCATGTCTTGCTATAATAAATGTGCAGTTTGTAAAATGGTTGGATAAGAAATGAAACAAACATATAATTATTACTCTCTTGGAGACAAAGAGAAAATTTTGTTTCATTTTGATCTTAACACACAGGCATGACCCATGTGAATCAAAACAAGAGAAAAAGTTTAGATGAACTGAACACCCAAGAAGTGCTGATGTTTTGCATAAATTTTAAAAATTAGCATCCTTTTTGTGCTGTACTCCTTGATAACAAATTGTGGTCTGGGGACAGCTTCTGCAGTGGATCAGTGGTTTGGACTGTGAATGACTCTGGTGACCCACAGGCCAGCAAAAAGCCTTTGTTCTCTATTAGGAATGTTTTACTGAGACATTCAGCACATTTCCACAAATAAGTAAATAAAGCTATAATTCAACTGCCTTCACCTTAAACCAAGAAGAGCCACTGATCAGGATAAAAAACATCAGGTTGGCATTTCATGTCATACCCAGATGCAACCAGCCCCTGGAGCGACACACACCTGAACCAGATGCCACACAGGCAGCGCACAGTGGTATACCACAATTGCTAATCAAGGAGGAGACAGACAGCTAGAGACAGGAATGAAAAGACCTAAGTACACTTATACATCACCAGCAGAATAAAAGGGGAGTGCAGCAGCCAGTTCTCCTAAATTACCAGTAGTTTCATCATTTTACTTGGAAGCAGTAGATTCTGCTGCCAGAGTTTTGATGCAACCTGTTTTCTTGTTTAAAAGAGCGGGAAAGTTATACTGAGTTTATTGTAGCATAGTGCAGACAGTTAATTTATGGGAAATGGCTTCAGCAAATGCCTGCAATCAATGGCTTGAGTATGGCTCAATGTATTTTCCCTCATCAAGGGTGAGTCCCAGAGCCCGGGTGAGTATTTATGTTTGGCAAATACTTCATTTAGCAATGACAACATTAAAGCATGTCCTTTTTATTATTCCCTTGCCTCTCCTTTCCCGTAACTCATTAAAAAAGAAGAAAAATCAAAGCCACCAATACAATTCCACACAAAATTTTCCAAGAGTCCAGACTCTGAATGAAGGTCATCTTTCACATTTGCAAGGTTTCAAAGCAAATGTGCAATCTATAAACCAGAAAAAATTACACTCACCGAAGTCTACACCACAGAGCATCCTTCTGTCAATATTTCACATGCCTTTCGGGTGTAAATACAGCCATCAAATTAGAAATGTATGGCTTGAACCTTGCTGCTCTTTGGGCCAGGTGAACTTTTTTAGCCTATGTCCTGCTGAAAATCAGTCTTCTAGTCCCTAAAATCCTCAAAACTATCATAATAACTTGAAATTTAGCTTGAAAGGCCTATTTTAATTGAACTCATAATAAGAAGTCAAAGCTTTTAATTAAGAAAAAGACAGTTTTTAAAAGTCTATAAGATCACAAGTGTGTAAGAACCATTTCCACAGACTTCATAATCTAGTGTTAGTGTAGAGAAACTGCTTTGAATCCATATTTTGAAAGAGCTGCTTGAAAGCCATGGTCATGCCTTCTAATTTTTAATATTTAGGAAATATAAGCAAAACCTAGTGCAAACCAATGCAAGTGATAAACCTACCAAATTTTTTAAGCACTATGCATAGCTTTATACGCTAAGGCCACCCACTCACCAGCTGCAGCTGAACAAGCCATGTGCTAGCAGAGACAAATAGATACACAGTAAGATACAAGTATGTCATCCAATAATAAACAACTACACCAAAATCTTGCATCAAAAAGTTTCATAAGTTTTAAAACAAAGTTAGGGTGGGGAATTATTTTACCCATCCTCTTCTTGGGATGTAGAGTCACATTGAACCTTACTTTTGCAGAGAGATTACCCTTTGAATAGAAAACCATTTGTCAGCAGCTGAAGCTTCACAGCATTACTATCTAGGGTTTGGCACATCAGTAGGATACTGAAAACTGAGGCATCAGAGGCACTGGGAAACAGCAGGAATACTGATTATGGCACAGCTGCATATGGAAAATGGGTAAGAATTCTAGCCCATGGAGAATTTTATGGAAGCTGTATTCTGCTGGACCAACCTTTTATTAATGATGTAGCCACAGGGTCTCATTAGGCATCTGCAAACTAAAAGGATTTTATATATAGCCCAAACAGGTAACAATAAATTGTAGCATTTACCTTTGTATTGGGAGACTGGAACTAATTGCACAAGTCACTGAAAACTCAGGCTGCCAACCCATTCTTTGACCTCTGTTCCTCTGACCACAGCCATGAATAAGCCTTGCCTCTTTCTCTGGCAACTTTCCATTCAGCCTAAGTGCCATACATTACATAAAACTAAAATTCAGCATCTCCAGAATGCTGAAACCAGAAGTGAGTCTTTTAGATTTTAACCATAGTTTGCAGTATTTAACAGAACCTACTCAATTTCTGGCAGTAACTGGCTGCAATTGTCATTGCTAAGTTGAAGCCCACTTATAAATCAGCTGAATAAGGGAATTATTAACAAAACAGTAATGAAAATATGATGGCATGTTATTGGCAAAGGAACATGGAGAATTTCATAGTACGTCATAATAGAAACATTATTCAGTATGGGAATTCTTCACAGCTTTGGAGGGCTGTCCCATTAAGGGATCCATGACTTATTTCAGATTTTGATTGTCTTCTAACCTATGGCTGTTGTTTTGTCATATCAAGCACACTGTCTGATAACAGAGAGGAATCAGAAGAGTTAATTGAACAGCCAAGTGATAAAGACTAATAAATCCCTGGATTTCTATCTGGTGAGTGCATTTTAATAGGTAAGGGGAAGTAAGTAAAAGCCAGGCAGGGTGACTCATCAGTTCTAGCAATGTAAGAAAATTAGATTTTAAGTGGAAAAAGATGTTTCCTAGGAAACTGCATGATCTGCTTGTGGAACATCAAACAAGAGCAATTTCCTAACAACAGTCATGGCTAAATTGATCTACTGCACCTCAAACAGCTTTATCAGTGAGAGAGAGATTGAGTCTCTTTTACATTTTCTTAGTTACCATCATCAATTTGTCTATTATTTGACTCCTTCAGCTGTTACCTTTCTGACCCTCCACAAGTACAAGTATGATTTTGCCATTATCTAATTGGAAAGCACATTTTGCTTTCCCTCATCTTTTCAGTCTTTCTTTTTTTGCAGCAAAAAAAAAGATGCCACTGCTGCTGCCACTGATCCAGAAAGATGTGATCATGTATCATGGTATGCAGCAGGCATAAGCTCAAGCAAATGCTCTGTTTAAAACCCTTCCCTTTCCTGCAATGGAAAGTGAGCTGCAACATAAGCAACCTCCTGGGTTCCCTGTTCTGAGATGTTCAATATACAGTACATTCAGCCCACCTATACAATTTACACTGACCAAAATCAAGGTCTTTCCCTTTACACTGTCTACATTTTCATTCCAATAAATTAAAAGCCTCACGTCTTTGTGAAAGCATTTAACACTTTGCATTTGGCACAAAAGAGATCAAGTATTTCAGATGCTAGGGTGGAGAACATTTGTTCTCCTTGATAATTTCCAATGCAGACTGTTCAATATGCATAAGTTATAACTGATGCAAAGCAGAGACTGTCTTCAGAGCATGACCATGGATTTCTGAGCATAAATAAATGCATGTGCTGACTGTGTGCAGACAGGGAATTCTAGTACCAGGCAGCTCCTTGGCACTCATGCTACACACACAGCTCACATGTGTCCTGTGACACTGAGCAGCAAAAGCACATCTGCTCAGCAAAAATGCTCTCAGAGCACTTGGTTTTTGGACATGCCTCTGTGCATTTAATATGTGCATGCACACTGAATCCCAGGTATCCCAAAGCAAGCAAACTTACTCTAGGTGCACACATAGACTTGCATTCTATTCTAAAGCCAAGGCATTCAAATTACTCCTAGACAAAATTTCCTGGCAGAAAAGTAAGGTATGTCTGAGGAAACCCAAATGCTTGGTAGCTCTAATCCTGGCCACTCTTGAGCTATCACAATGGATGAAGACAATTGCCAATTTTAAGAGCCGAAATTTAAATCGGCTGCCAAATTCAGTAGTGGAACATTTTCAAGTACATTGATTGCACAGAGTTGCAAATGGAGAGAAATACATAAGACCAAATCCATTCATGCTCACAAAGTTGTCTGCTGTGCAATTTGTGAGGAAATAAGAAACAGAAACATTATAGGTCTCTTCCACATCAGTGCTGCTCTCATCAAAATGAACAAACATCTACCTACTATAAACCCATGTAACCAAGGTTTTATTATTAGTACCACTACTAATTTGGAGATTATGATGCAGACAGAAATTATGAAATCCAAAATTCAGAAAGTCTGTTCTAGCACTTGTAATGCCCAAAATAAAGCAACCTGTTCTAGAAAACTTAAGTCTGACTCAATGGGCAGTGGATGCTGCCATTAAGAGCTGTGCATCAAGTCACACATGGAACAGAAAACCATGTGAAAGCCAGAAAAAGTGAGAGAAGAAACTTCGTGTTATGGATTTGTGGCTCCAGACTCCTGTAAAGAGATAGTATGGGGAGAGTCATCCCATGGATTTGCAACAATGATTTTATGGTCACCAAAACAAAGCTGGAAAGTCTATCCCTTTTCCAGCCTACTAAACAGAACAAAATTCCCGAGATCGTGGTGAAGCCAATGGCAAACTGTTTAACATCAAGAATTACAAACCCCCTACCACCATTACCACTCTCAGAAAACTCACATAAAGTCTTCTCAACAAAACTTTTTTTCTTGCAGTGGTTTCCCTAACCTGCATGTTTGCAGTGATAAAAAAGAAAGCAAAAAGAAAAAAAAAAACACCAAAACTTCGCCTTCCTCTCACAGTTTACAGCTTCATTCTTGGCATAAGACATATTTAGGATTAGTGATTTTATTTTAAAGGAGTAAGATTAAGTATTTTTAGCCCCTGTGAAACAAGATGATGTATGTTGCAATTGTCAAGTCCCTGTTAAATTGCATGTAGCACATGCTGTATCTCATAAATATTTAAGATGACTAAATAATTATCCTAGACTCCTCAACTTGCCTTTCTTTATTAGCTCCATGGGGAACAAGGAACACATTTGCTCTTCTTCAGCCATACAGACAATTATATTGCAAAATAACCTCTTTCTGTTGTTGGTGACACTGCTACATGATTCTCTCCTATAGTGATGTGAGAGAATTAGACTCTTTCAGAGGACAGAAGAGCCTCCACTGCTTCACCAGATCAATCCAGCAAGCCAGGCAACTTTTCCAAAATATCTCAATCAAAGCAAATCCCACCTCTCCTAATTCCTCCTGTTTCCAGTAGCAGTGGGCAAGAGCACCCTGAATTACACAGGATTCCGAGTGTCAAGGAGAAAAGCATGTCTTTGCTCGGAGCAGTTCAGTGGGGAAGTGACAGAGGCTTAACTGGCGCAGGTGTACCTATTTAAACCAGTAGCTGTAAGGATTTCGGGGAAGAGGAGGGCGAGCCAGGAGCCCTCTCGCCATGGAAGAGCATTGAGCAGAATTGTTACTGTTGCTTTACAGCTCATTCTCCTCTCTGCGTGTTTTCAATGCAGCCGTATGGTAGCAAGCAGACCCTTGCAACCTAATAGCAGATGAAGAGCCCGCACACGCTCACAGGCAGCAGACCATGCCCCAGCAGTCGGAGTGGCAACACCCACCACAAAAGCCAAGGAAAAAGAGCTGCCTCCCAGATGGCTGGGAGGCAGAGCTTTGTCTCAAAGCCTAAGCTTCTTGCTTCTGCAGCTGTCGGATCTGTCACCATGGTTCAGTACCCGCTGCCACCGCCCCCACCCCCTTCCACTCCAGCGCAGTGCAAGAGAAGCAGAGCCGGAGCGCAAGACCGACCTCCAGAGAGTGCCCCACCTTTGGAGTGCTCTTGTCACGTTGTGCTGGGATTAATTTGCCTTGGAACACCTCTGTAAGAGAGGGTGCGTGGCATCAAGTCAAAATAGCCCAAGCAGTTGCTTTAATGTGCATCTGTGCTGAACAGAAACCCACAATTGTCTAGAAGAAGTGTGATGGCAGAGATCTGCCACTGCTCTGTGAAGAATTTGGCTTAGTCACAGTGCCTAGATACTGAGGAAGATGAGATGTGTAAGAGCTGCAAACTTTTGAAGCACTTTTTCTAGCCTTATTTGCTTTTTTCACATTCCCCTTAATTTTTAAATTCAAAATAATGAAAACAATAATGCAGTTGGTACAGCTCTATGTGGGGGACCACTGAGAAGTCAAGGAGGCTAAAGGCGTGAAATTACCATGCAGAAACCAAAGCTTGTTACATACCTATGGGAATGTTCTCATTCAGAAATAAATTGGCTTAAAGTTCACTGTGGCTTAATACTCCCTGAAAGATCCTTATTTCCAGCAACTGGGAAAACCAACATGTAAATCAGCATATTTTAGGATGCAGTTTGACAAGATTGCAAAGCCTGTGTAGTTTTACTGCTACCAAAATAGGTACAGGAACAAGCAGCTCCCTCCATTTCTCTCCTGCCACACTTTCCTTCCCTTCTTTTGGTTCTGGCTCTACACTTCTTTGACTCCTGTTCAATTATCCAATCCAGCAGAAAGCTAATAAGCAAAAAAAAAAAGTGAGAAGATGCAATAATTTGGAACTAATTTTGTAGTCAAAATGGGGAACTTTCTATCAGGTCCTTTTTATAAACTTTGGCTGGATAGATTTATGAGCTACGAGCCTGCAGCGGGGGAAAAAAAGGGAAAAAAAACTGAAACCAACTCCTATATGCCCACTAGTAAAGCAAACCCTGCAAAAGGTTAGTATTTAGTAAAACTACATCAGTCAAAAATGCCATACAGTTGTGCTAGAACAGTCTGCTTCCCTTTGTCTGGGTGGTAGCGCTGCAAGGAGGATTCTGCCAATGTGGTTGTAATGGTGGGAGCAGCTAGAGACAAACCTTTGTCATCTTCACTGTTACTTTCCCATGTAATAAATAAGCCCAAAAAAAACCCAACCAACCCCAAAACCCACAAAGACAGAGAAACACAAAAAACAAAGGGAAAGAAAAAGTTCCTCACAGATAATTCAAGCTTATGTGCTAAGTGCAATATGAAATATATGACACATATTATTCAAAAAGGTCTAGAACTAAGAAAAAATAAGTTCAAAGTAATGTGTAAAATTAATTCAATAAATTAAAAAACCTCCTTTTACAGCTGTTTCTAAAAAATGGGAGGAAAGAAGCAACAGTAACAAGGAAATCATTTGACAATGAATGAGGATTTACAGTGACACTATTCAGATATATTTTGATGAAAGGGAGTATAATTACTGGTACAGCTGCCATATAGAGGCAAATATTTCACATTCTCCTCATCAATATTGCTGTCCCTGTGCTCAGATTAAACAAGACAGTACAGATCAATAGGCAAAGTTTGAGACTACAGTATAGAGCAAGGAATTGCAGGGAGGTAAGATTTTTGACAGCAACTTTGAAAATGTCAAACTTCTACATCCTACCTTTGTTCTGAATCTAGTATAGATTGAAAAAAAATGAGGAAAACTTAATCCAGATAAATGTGAGATTGTGGATTTGAATCAATCAAATCATCTGTACAAAAGCAGGAATAATTTTCTATACAACAGTATTACCTCTGCTTATGAAAGCTCTTGACACCATAAAGCATTGGAAACTGAGAAATTACCTGGGAAAAAGAGGTGAGGAGGAATAACAATTACTGTATGCTTGCCTTTGTACTTGTGATTTTTACTGAGGCACTGCTACTGACCACTACTGGAGACAGGCTCATGGGCTAGAGGCTCACATTTCCTGACCTTGGCAGGGCAGTTCTTAATTTCTCCATGTTGTAGCTGCCTCCATCATTGTGCTAGGGAAACAAAAGCGGTGGAAGTCTCTTTAAAACACGGCATAGAAGAAGCACTTCAATAAGGCAAGTTCTCGTTTTACACAGACGTGTCAATCATATAATCCCTTGAGAAACATCTGGGCGGACCTAGTGTCTGTGGATTGCCAGTGATGTTTTTTCAAAGCAAAATAACCCACTGATGGTGGAGATTTTGATCAAGTTGTTCTGTTTGACTATAAAACGTACTTTCATGCAGAACACTGTCTTGAAAGATTGCACCACGTGTGACAAACGACATAAACTGAAGAATTGTTGCTGCCAGCTTGGAATTGTTTATGCTGTAGAGCACTTACTGTTGATAAAAAAGGGCCAAAATTAAAACATATTTTTGTCAGCAGTTCTGTGTTAAGGGAGGCCGTTTCAGCTCAGACCCTGCAGAAGTCCAGTTCTGTTAATTATTTTCCTGAAGAAGTTAGGTCAGCACACAGAAAACATACAAATGACATAAAGCTAGACTGGTTTACTCTTACAGTAAAAAAAAAAAAAAAAAAAAAATCCAGTGTCACCAATGAAAAAAAAATGTGCAAAGACAAATGCAAAGTATTGCATTTATTAAGGCTAAATCAAGTGCAAAACTGAGAAACTAGTGTACAGAGCTCTTCTGAAGAAAAGGATTTGAAGTGTTAGAGGAGCACAGACCATGGACTCATTTCTAGGATGATACATAAAGGCAGCTATCACTTTGAGATGCATTAACAGAAATACCCTATGCAAGAAAAGGATGACAATTATTTATTCTGTTCAATACTGTTGAGATTTCACTTGCAATGCTGCATTCAGATTTGAGAAGGATGAAGTCAAATGAGAGAGCAGAGGGGAGCTAGAGGAAATAAAATATCTGTGGGGGGAAAAAAAGGAAACTAAAGAGGATCACAGGAAAAAAGATACGATGACAGAATGTAAAGGGTTGCTTTGAAGAGAAAGGTAACCAGTCATTCCCGTGTCTAGTGGGGAGACAGAACAATAAAAGATTGACTAAATTTCAAGCAGATAAGGTTTAGGTTAGCTACTGGAAAAAAGCTTTTTAACTGCAAGGATTACAAGGGATTTAAAAAAAATACTTAGGGCTCTACAAATTTTTACCTACAGGGATTTTGGGAATAAATTTAACAAATCTTTGCCAAAGTGGTATGAATTCTAAACACAACCGGTAGTTCGAGAACTTACAGAAGATTCCAGAAATTTCACATAGCTAGAAATCTTTAAATACTGTGTTTTCCCTGCTGGGTTGATGGAAAAATCTGTATTTAGACATTTGGGATTTTTAAGTAGAAAATGAACTAATAAAGCAAGCTTCAAATGTACATAGGAAAAATGTCACTCATTCACAAGAACAATTTCCAAAAAGATGCTGAGAAATAAACATAAATGTGAAGCACATTATTTATGACAATCTAATTTGGTCTCCTGTGGATGATATGAGTCATCTGAGTGGGCTTGAGGAGTAATTTTAGGTAAACTCACACCAATGTAGTCTGCAAAATAATATTCACCAATATAATATTTACAGCTACGTGAAAAGAGATGATATCTTGCTCTTTCATTTCTGATACTGGATAGCTATATAAGCAGAATTACATTTTAAATACCAAGCATAAAAAGATATTTGGTATTAATATGTTATAGGAAAAGTCAAGGCTTCCTAGTGATTGAAAAAGAAGCTACAGTGAGAATTTCCTTTCTTTAATTCGTAATCAGGGCAGCTCTCCTCAACCAAGTACCAAATTCCCCTTCCAAAATTCACACTTAGTCAGACAATGCAAAGTGAGTACTTCCACTCAAAACTGGTTACAAAATGAGATATTATCCTTAGATTGACTACTCTCCCTTACAGGAGAGTCTGCTTGCATGTAGACTTGTATTTTTTAATACCAGAAGTGTAGAAACAATCTCGGATCCCATAGTCAATTCAGCCTCAATCATACTTTTCATTTTCCTAGGAGCACTAGAACATAGTTGTAATATAAACCAAAAACTCTATTTCTGGAGTTCAGAAGTCAACCCAAGTTGTTATATAAGCCCATGTCTTGCTGTCCTCTAATTCAAATTTTTGTTTCACACACAACTAATTATTAGGAAAGAAGATAGACATAGGGAGGGGGAAATGCTCATTACCACATCCTCTAGATTAATTGATAGCTCCAGCTATGTCTGAAGCAAGTGGAGAAATGTCAATTCTCCATTCCCAAGAAGGCCAAAATAATGTTCTTTGAAAAACAACAAAACATAATTATCTCTTAGCATGTGCATATATATGCACATATGAGCAATCAGAAGTCACTAATGATACTCAGGTGAGCAAATTCACTTCCATAAGTAAACAAAAAAAAGAAGACTCCCCAAAATAAAAATAATCATTCTTTTAAAAAGCATTTTTCTTTATTCCTGTCAAAGAGTTTCCTTAGTGACTGCATGCACAGTTTTGAGATTGTCTCAAGGCATTCCAAGTGAATAATTTATAATAAGAAGGGTTAGAAATGTTCATATTCAAAAATAACCACAAGCTGTGTATTTGTTTAGAACTATGTCCCCCTTGTGGATAAGTCAGGGGAATACAGACATGGATCAAAGGCAAAAAAAGGGTTTCTTTAAGCATCATGTAAAGTCTGGTTCCTTCCATACAGAAATCCCTCTGCAAATTCATAGCAACTTGTGTAGTGGGAAATTCAAGCTGAATTCTACTTTGAAAGAAGTGTTGTGTTCTCCAAATTGTGTTTTTCTCTAGTGTGGAAAGAAATTATTCTTCTTTAAAAAATAAAAAAAAGAATATATGATCAATAATAATAAAAAAGACAAGATATACTCACATCAGGGATTCTACCAGTCAGATATAATACAATTTGAGATAGAGTCCCCAAGAGCCACAGGCAAACTTGCTTCTCCCAATATTAGGGCTTAATCACGGGGTTTAACTCCATGCTAACCTCTTCAGTTTTATTACCACTTTCAGAGATATGATTCCATCCTACAACTTCAGTTCCTCCTGAGTGACATCAGAGAGATCAAAGTGTCATGCTGGATTTCCCTGCAGTTTGTTACACATCAAATCTAAAACAAGTAAAGCCCACATGACATACATGAGACATACTCATGTGGCAAGGAAAGGGGAAAAAAGCAAACTTATCCTTTAAACATCCAAGCCCTCTGCCTACAGATGACCTGCTCTTCTGAAATTAATGGAGACAAACAGTAACAGATTTCTCCAATGCCATCTCAATGCACCCTCAGGAAAATTCTCCCCCAACACTAACTACTACCCTGCACTAAGTACAGATGTGTTACTTGGACAAAATTATGTTCCTGTTCACAGCAGAAAGATAAATTTACCTCTTTGACAAAACTACCTTGTAAACAACCTGATTTACCCAGCTGCATATTACCTGAAGCAAGATAACAACCTAGTGTTTACATATTACTGCCCTTGCTAGAGCACTTTTAAAGGTAACAAAACAATATTGTCCATCTAGAAATGCCTGGGTTTTATAATTCTTGTATTTAGTTTTTACAGTTAGATAGCACCATATAAGCAAGACCGCTCTTATCTTGATCAGAGTTGTTATAAGTAATTTTGCACTTTTCAAACAACATCTCCCAAATAAATATTGGTGATTGGACCAGTTCCTGCTATGACATTCAATTTGAAAAAGCATAGCAGTATTTGTGCCTCCAAAAGCAATAGAACTGAAAAAAAATCATAAATATTAGGTGCCTGGTTAAGTACTTCTTGAATGAAAATGAATAATAATAATAGTGGATTTTATAACCACACTTATCAATTGCAAATAACATCACTGTATGTTTCCCAAAAATATGAGAGATTTTATGGGCTATTTCCTCCAGTTTTTCTTTTTTTATGCATTCTACTTTACACTATATTTTGACTTAACAAAAATACGTACAAAGTACAGCACATCTAGAACAGAAATTCTAGACAGGGACAGATTGCTGTGCTGATGTTACTTGCATTTATATCCCTCTGAAAAGGCTTGGAGAATATACACTTTGATAGTTACAGCTTTCCAACATTTATTAAGACTCTGGAGCAAGAACTTATAAGTAGTATTTTACTTTGCAAAATGAATCAGGAAAGCTCCGCTGCTCAGCTGTGCTGATGTATCAGCACAAATTCACAGGTAGAGGCTCCAAGACCAAGATCAGACTTTAAGATCCAGACAAATAGAAGATACATGCACTTGTAGAGAGTTGGCAACCCTTGAGTGGGTCAGCAGCCGTGAGGAGACAGCAAACATGGCCAAATGTCCCTGTCCTGGGGTCACTTCAGAGCAGCTGCATTTCTCACTGCAGGGAGGTTGCAGCCAGGTGGGGGTCGGTCTCTTCTCCCAAGAACAAGTGCTAGGGCAAGAGGAAATGATCTCAAATTGCACCAGAGGATGTTTAGATTAAATATTACGAAAAAATTTCTTTGTGGAAAGTGTTGCCAAGAATTGAAACAGGCTGTCCAGAGAAGGGGTTAAGTTGCCATCTCTAGAGGTATTTGAAAGTCACATAGATGTGATGGTTTAGTGGTGGACAGGGCAGTGCTGGGTTAACTGTTAGTCTTGATCTAAGAGATCTTTTCCAGACTAAGGGATTCTAGGATTTTATGTCTATCCTGAATTACTTGAAACCAGCAACTCCCCACGGCCATGATGTGCAAGGTGTACTATTTTTAGAAAGGTACAAAGGTGAAAATTCTTTAACCCACCATACTGCATCTCTCAGACTGTTTCTGCACAACTTCTTTATTTACTAAAACTATTCCAAACTCAAAGAAATAGAAGGAGAGTTTTTAAAAGTTTTTGTATTTTATGTCTTTAGCTTATTTGAAAGGTTCTTGTTTCTTATCTAATCCATAACTTCTCACTCTCTGGTTCAATCAAATTCCAAATACATACAGAAAAGCAGAGAGAAATAAATCTCTTATGAAAATGACACTGCTGTTATTTATTTGATTGCTGCTCCCTTTCAAACAGCAGTGTGATGCAAACTTCAACTACCTTACCTAATTTCTTGGGTTTTTTTAAAAAGAAAACAGCATTTCTAGCAGTTTCTACCAGAACTCCTTTCTTCACCAATAAAACAGTTCCAGAAATCCCCTAAGAGAAGAAAGCTCTGCTTGGAATACCACCTTCCCTATTTTATGATACTGCTATATAAATAAAAAATGCCATCTTATTGTATATGCATCTATGTAGATAGGAATATCTGAATACAGGAGAAGATGGCTATCATTTGGCTATGGCAGAATTTTTGACACTTTCTCATACCATATTTTTATATTATGTGACTAAAACCAAAACAAGTTAAATGAAACTATTATAACTATATACATATATAGCTATATGACAGAAAACTGCTCTAAGAATTATCAATGGCTCAGCATTAAGACAAAGTATAGCAAGATGAAACGCCACAATAATCTTCTGCCCATGCCACTGAAAGTCACAACTAATCAAATTTGTATGATGTAATAAGAAGTATTCTCATCAAACATGCAAATGAGATCAGTGTAGAGGTGATTTAAGCATGTTTGAATCATTGCTACAGTTCAAAAATGTTGGAAAGCTGGAATTTAAGAACAAAATATACTAATCGATAAAGGCAACTTCCTACAAATATAAGCAAACTCTGCAATCATAGGGAAAGTGATTTATTAACTGTTTTGCAGAAGAGATTGTGAGGATGTCAGTGATTATGAATTACAAGCTAGGGTAAGGCAAGAATGTTGTGCTTTTAAGACAACTATTATCTTGACATGCATAAATAAAACTATTGTTGGCTAGTCACACTCAGTAATCATCTTGCTTATTGTGCAGCTAGTAAGATTTCTATTATATGTTCTGGTTGGACAAAGTCCAGAATAGATCAATGAGAGAGGCCTGCAAAATATGATCTATATGGAAAAAGGGAAGGAATCGTAGTTATCTAATCTAGACAAGAGAAGGCTGAAAAGTGGGATAGTATAATAAGCATAGCAGAAAGGAAAGAAAAATCGGTTTTCTTGTCCTAATTGCAGATGGGGTAAGTGAAGAGTTTACATTACATTGAAAGAAGAGGGAAGGTAAAAAAAAAAAAGAAAAAAAAACCAACCTTTGCAGCAGTAATGGTGGTTACAGATTTTACAGATTGCTTAAAACTTTATGGAATCTCTAACTAGAAAGGTTTTGGTAATAAAAAAATCAGATAAAATTCATTCAGGAATGATTTTAAATTGCTTGGTGGACTTTGGGGATAAAGGGATGAATTAGATGACCTTTTTAAGGTCCTTTCAGTTATTTCATTCTCCTTATATTGTTGTTGTGCTGCCGTTTGAAACTTAAGGTGACTCAGAACTGGCAATTTCATGCACTACAGTTGGGACTGCAGCTAAAAATTCTAGTAGATAAGCAGTTGACTTTTCAGCACTTGTTACACAGACACATAGGAAAATGGTGCCTGTTGAACTTTTGGCTGCCTTCAAGGCCATCTCTTTAGATCCTCATTCCCTCTTTATATCATCCCAGAAAGAGTCATGCTGGGTTATGGTGCTATGTACCATCATGGTCTGTTTACTCCTTATAATTTCCAGTTAATTTCATCAGTGTCACATCACTTGAAGTAGTACTTCAGTTTGCCCTTGAAGTGTTCTCCTCAAACACATGTTTTGTTCTTCAGTTTATCATACCACAGCTTCCTTAACATTCAGGTCTTTTCCATTCAGCATGCATAACTGGTCCAAACAAATGAGTAACTACAAAGTTTTTCATCCTAGCAAAATAGAACAGCATCATCTTCCTGTCAATCTTGACTAAATGTATGAACAGCACTAGTAAGTTTTCTGCCCCAAGGAAATTCTCAACTTAAAAAAAAAAGAAGTTTAAATACCAACATTTATTCACAGGAATTAAAATGCTTTCTCTTCAAATTGTGTGTGAATGTTATGCATATTTAATAATGAAGTCAGTACAGAAGAGTATAGGTTTTCTTCCTGCAAGATAAAGTAAAAATATAGTATGTCACAGTATAAATACAGTTATAAAGACATTTTCTCAGTCTAGTTTCCTATTCAAATACTTGACATCAGATCTTTTTGACATAAAATAACACAATTTATCACATTGGAGCCATATTGGTACATAAACAGCTAGATTACCAGGTGTATTTATTATGTTTGGGACTTACAGGGAGATACTGAAAGGAGGACAGTGTAGTTTTCTTACAAATTCACTCCAACAAAGAATGAAGTCTGTAAAGTTAACCAACCCTCTGTCCTGGTCATAAGATGCAGCACAATAAGTGCCTAAATTACTGGCTGCTGGAACAATTTATAAGAAATGGGTTACTAGCAGAACATTCTTAAAAATGGATTTTAACTTTAAGGAGCTAAAGTTGCATATATCCATATTTTCTTCTTAATAGGAAAGCGACAGTTCATTATATATTTACAACTATATCCAGTTCATCAGGTTTATTTGCAGAATAAACTGGAGCATTTGTGATGCATGGACAACGGCACATTGATAGTGAAGAACAGATAATTCCAGCAGCAGATATTTAAGACATTAAGGAGGGGCTTGGACAAACATAGCATAGATTTGCCTGCAAGAGTGTGTGAAATAAACTCACTTCACATTCATTCTCATACCCAGTCACTTCACCACTGCGCAAAACCTGGTGTAACTGCATTTTTTAGAATGACAGTAGGAGGTCTAGAGTATGTCATGACTAATTCTGACAATCACAGCCTACCTGCGGTTGTCATAGAAGTTAATGATGGATTGTTAGAAACCATTTCAGCCTTAGGCAAAGCCTTGGGAAGTTAACTACTAGGACAGTCTCTAATAAGCTGCAAAAACCAGTTTATGGGCTATTTTGGGGATTAAATTTACTTTTTCTAATAAAGAGAAACTTTACTAAGACATCACCAAGTGTTAAAACCATGCTCAAGAAGTTTGAGTCAGAGATCAGTGCATTTCCATCCATAACATAATTATGATATATATCTAGAACACATAGGAAACATGTTACAATTCATATTTATAGTTATCTTGAATTTATTTAAATTGCTAGAAATAGCAGGTAACTTTGTCAGAAGATTTTACTGAAGGTCATATACAAATACCACTTCACCTCACTATACTATGGCTTCTTACTGGAAACCAGCTCTGCACTAATGACTCTGAACATCATTAACTCTTACTGGAGACAATAACTCTAATCACAAAACAGAATACCCTGGTTTAAGTCATGATTGTCTTGCCTGATTTTAAGTGTTGGCAGTCACTCATTATAGCCAAAATTCAGTTCACGGTTTTTAGCTTGCCCAAGCTGTGAAATTCTTTACTCCTCTAACGTTCTCAATATTTATATTGTAAAAAATGCCTTTGATCCACAATGAAGACAAGCAGCCTGCTGTGCAGATGCTGTTGAATAGCCTGTGAGTGAATGCACAGTATTTTCATAAGAGCATACAGCTCTTGCAGAAAATCCCTAAACCCTACAATAGTGACTTCAAAGTCTGTCATTTATATTGTTTACCTCAGTTGATACAGAGGTCAATTGACAGTAAATGTGCAAAAAGCCAGTGTTTCTCAGAGCTGCCAGCACTGGGCTGCCATGCAGGTTCACTTTCTTACTTTGAAAACAGGCTCAGCACTATGAAGTCATTTGCTTGCAACTCACTCCTGTAGTTTTTCATCCCCAACCAATTCTATAACTGAACCTGTGGAATATGTCCCCTTAAGGAAAAAAGCCTGAAAACTATTAGTAACTAAAGATGGCAAGAAGCCCATCAGCAGAGCTCCAGGAGAAGCTTGGAGATACTCACCTGCTATTGGCTAATGAGGAAGGATGCCTTGTTTCTGATAATGAATCGAAAAAAATAAAAAAAACAAAAGCCTAGAAAAACAGAACTGCCCATGGCTTGTCTTTGATTTGGGGTTTTTGTGGCTTTGTTTTTGTTTTTTGGTTTGTTTGGGTTTTTTTGGAAGATGTTTATTACTCTTCTAAAAGCTTAAGTGTAGCAATCCTAACATAAAAAATACTTTGAAAGATCCAAGTTTATCTGGCATCAAACCAGATTTACATATAGCATACAAGTCAGGTCCTCTTTTCTGCATGGAAGCAGGAAGAATATCTCAGTATATACGTCATTAAACTGCCATTCTGCAGATCTGGGCTAATTTCAAAGTTCAGTCACTGGGTATGGAACAAGAAAAACTCATTCTGGATGAAAGCTCAATCTAATCACTGTTCATAAAAAGCACTAGTGTAAACTGAAGTGCAGTTAATAAGTATTTAGTTAGCCAATAAAAATATAATTTAATCTTGCAAGAAAGTACTTTTGAAGAGCTCAAAAGCAGTGCCACATAATTTACCTTCAATTCTTTGTGACATTGCATTACTGGACAAATATTCTAAGAAATCAAGGGAGTTATTTTGGACTCATGTTGATAGAACCAAGAGAAGACTTTAATTCTTTATTAACATTCTGTTCAAATATTAATAGGTTTAATCTTATTAAATCAAATATCCATATTTTGAAGACCAAAAAACATATAAAAAATGAATTAAGCCAGAAGTTCATAACTGAGCTAAAATTTCAAGAAGTTCTAGTTGCATACTCCACAACAACAGAAAGACTAATGCCTTTCTTTTTATTTCTCTATTTTCTCATATGTTTCCTTTTCATTTACATTCCACACTAAGTCTACACTGTCATAAACTTCAAACCTGAGTGGAAACAAAGAGGAACAAACCTGGATGATTTGTCTTTGACGCTCTCTTTATAACTGGAAGATCTGTCAAAGGCAAATAAAAAGGGGGGAAAAAAGCACAGGTCTTTCCTTTTATCAAAAGATTTAATCAAAGAATAAGTTAAGCTGAAAGAGACCTGTAAGATTGAATAAAACTGTTAAAACCTAACACTGCCAAGTCGACCATTAAACCATGTCCTTAAGTGACACATCTACATGCTTTTTATTATAATGTACAGAAAGATTTAGTGAGTCAGACCTACATTTGGCTGAGAGATTACCATAAGCAACATTTGAACAGATTTTGCCATGAGCCTCACTATGCACTTAATGAAAGTACCAATTAAAGTAGTAGAAATATCTTTGAGATTTACGTACACAGTAAAACAGAATTAGGAAATGACCAGCACAAGATTCCCATCATCACCCTGCATTGTATGCTTAACTTTGGTTTCCAAGGCATCTCCAGTTACAACACTGAAGCATGACAATGAGAAGTGTACTATTAAAATTTTAATCCATTTCCTATCACACATGCCTTTTATCCAGGGATCAGGTCAGGCATTGAAACAGCCTGCTTAGGAACTCTTCCTGGAAGAGTTCAAGAAACTACTCGATGTAGTAGTGCTATGTTTAGGTTGACACAGTGTTTTTTGATCAAAAGTTGGACTCAATAGACTTAGAGGTCTTTTCCAACCTCAATGATTATATGACTGTGGCAAGATATTTCTGCCCCGGGGGAAAACCTGGTATATCACATGAATGAATTATTCATGTACCAAGACCTAGGCCATTGAAAAACATCAGAGTAACCAAAAGGTAGATCAGACTGCTAAAGTGGCTCAGATGTATCATAAGTGTGAACTATTTTTATCTCAGTGGGCCCATGACACCTTGGGCCATAAGGCAGGGATGTAACCCACAGATGGGCTCGTGACCGAGGGATGGAACTTTTCCATGGACACTCTCACAAAGGTTGTCCATGAATGTGAAACATGAGCTGCAATCAAGCAGGACAAGCTTGTGTGGAGGATGGTGTCTGCAGAGTAAACCCGGGAGGGCCTGGCAGGTTGGCTGTAACACTCCCACCAACCCGCCAGGGCTGGGGCCATGTGCTCACAGTGGTGGAAGCAGCCACGGGATGGCTGGACACAGATTCTGTGTCCCAAGCCACCACCCAGAACACTGTCCTGGGCTTGAAAAGCAAGGCTTATGGTGACATGATACTCCAGAAAAAAAAAGAGACAACGGGACTAATTTCTGAAAGAATTTCATGGACACCAGCCTAAAGAACAGGTCATAGAGTGTGCATGTCACGCACACCAAACTCCAGGAAAATCTAATTACATGATGGATTGGTAAAGATGACACTGGGAGCAATCGGTGGAAGGAGTTTTAAACATTGGGGTACACATTTAACAAATACCATTTGATTAGTCAACACTACAGGATCTGCCAATCTGGTTGACACTGCCCAATCAAGACTTTCATATACTGCAGGAGAGGATAAAGTTTCATAACGTAAACATAAAAATACACTGTGTTATTTGTGCCTCAGGTAAAGGCTGCCCATCCATGGGATTGCTTTTTCTTGAGGGCCTTGGCGCACTAGGTGGGTAATGTGGGAGGACAGGATTCTGATGTCTGCCTCAAGGGGATTTGATTTTGGGTGAAAATAACCAATAAATAATATTATAATGTATTAAATCTTATATAATGCTACATGCTACCACTTTTATGACAGCTGGCTGTCCATCCTGAGCACCTCATAGTAGATGTCTCTGATGGAGCATGAAGTCACAGACTACATGAACTTAATGAAGTTTTGCAAGGATGGTACCCAAACTAAGGGAATGATACCTCTGATAAACTGAAGGACAGGAAAGGTGATGATGTACTGGAAAGCACAGAACTTGGCATGACACAAGTGGTATTGAATAATAGGTGGATATACTGTTGTGGTTTTGTCTGTGATAGAGTTGACTTTTTTCTTAGTAGCTGATACAAGGCTGTGTTCTGGATTTAGGATGGAATAATATTGATAACACATTGATGGTTTAGTTGTTGCCTAGCAGTGCTTACCTTAAGTCAAGGACTTTTCAGCTTCCCATATTCTTCCAGAAAGCAGGTGCAAAGAAGCTTGGAGGGAGTGTGGCCAGGACAGCTGATCTGTATTAGCCAAAGGGACATTCCATAGCACAAAATATTTGCTCAGTATAAAAACTGAGGCAAGTGCCAGTCTCTGCTGTGGTGAGACCTGAGCATCCCTCAGTGGTTAGTAAGCAAATGTACTGGTCATCACTTTTTTCTTGGATTTTCATCATCTCTCTTCCTCTACTTTTCATTAAAATTATTATATTTTACTTTTTTCCTCCCTCAATTACTAAACTATTCTTATCTCAATCCACAGGTCTTACATATTTCTCATTCTGTTCAACATCCAAAGAAAGGGTGGGGAGTAAGCAAGCACCTATGTGGTACCTAGTTGCTGGCTGGGTTAAACCACAATGGTAAGATAAAGTGTGCATTTTTGTGTCTGACCTATTTTGAACCCATATAGGGAACACAAGAGGAATAAAAATCTATAGTCCAGGAATGTGCTGCAAAGCTATTTCTTCCTTAGCAGTTCTGTTCTTCAACATTCACTCTCCCTTGAAATTCCCTGTGGTTTAATCCTTTTTTTATTCCCTTCCTTTTCCAAAAATACCCTCCCATGTTACTAACAGTTGCCAAAGGCCAATTGTGCTGAAAATAGAGGCTATTACTCTCAGAGGAAAGAACGAAAGGAGTTGTTTTATCTAACACCACTAAATTAGCCACGTTTTTCTAAACTGTTTGACAGATTTCATTCTCAGTACATGACACTGAACTTCAATCACTAAGTCTCCAATAGGGTAAAAATAACAGTCAAAATAAGTTCAGGCCCCTTGGGGTCATCTGTTGTTCATGTTATGGAGGAGTCTAGGTTAATTTAGAGGAATGAAACAAATAAGGTTCCAAGAAATTTACCCCACAACCAAGGTAAAACTGGAGAGTAATAACTTTTAATTGGAGAACTAGAAAAAACTTTTTGGTGGCGTTTTAAAAGTGCTTTAACATTTTACAAGATTCTACATTACATTTTATGATGCTTTTCTATAACAATCTAAATCACAATAGCAAACATATCCTTTTACATAACAGAAGAGGCTTCTCTGCCCTTCAGAGCTTGCTTACTGAAGACTGAGACTGCTGTTGATTACTTTTCAAATTCAGAAATTAATTCTGAACCATCTATCTCCATCCCCCACTTGCAATCTTGAGGAGAAACATTTTACTGAACTCTGAGTACAGTGTTAACATTTGCTAGCTCTGTTCACAAGAAAGATGAGGTATGACAAAATTAAAACCTCACTGAAGTGTATCTGTCAGAGGCAAAGATTCATCTCCTACTGCCAAATGGCCCCTAATACCCAATATATGCCCCTAATACCAAGTCCCATTTCCGTATCTGAAAATCTCTCTTCTAAGAGCTCTGGTAACTACTTGATAAAAGGCAGACAGATACAAGCTTGCTAACTCCTTGTTATAGTATGGTTTTCTCTCAGAGCCTTACCTATCATGCATATCAACATTTTATTTCAAATACCGTCTTGTATCTAGTGATCTAGGGTGGATTCACTGAAATAATAGTAATCTTCACTCATAACCACATCTGCCACTTTCAACAAAAAAGCAATAAGAAGCACACTCCTTGCCCTAGAACTCCTGCAGTTCCAAAGCCTTCATTCCTTAGCACCACGGCATCCACTCATTTCACAGCTGTCAGAATGCTTACACCTGACAATCAATACGACTTCATAGATCGAACTTACGATGAAGCTACTGTGAAGCTTTTCTTACTTCAGTTCTAGAAGAGGGGACCTTATAAAAACAACAACCACAATGCAAAACCAAAACAAACCTCTGCAGCTTAAATCAACAAATATTACTGTATTCTTGCTGTCATCTCCTGTAGCCATTACAGAAGAGCGTGGCTTACAGAAATAACACACAGTCCCATTGGTACCATTTAGTGTGGATCCAAATGTCTCATGCAAGTCAGTAATGAAGCTATGGAAAACCAGCAGACTTGGTTCCAGAGAGCTTACTCCAAGGGTAGGATTCCCTACCCCTTGGCACATAAATGAGTCCATAACCTGTTATAGCACAAAATCATCTACAAAGGAAGCACCAGAGCAATTGGTAGGAACAGCAGCATTTACCAAGACGGCGTTTGCTGAACAAAAACTTAATGAGTTCCAACAGAGGATATCTTCCATTATAATTTCTTTATGGGGTTCTTAAATATTGCAATGATCCAGCACAAAAAGTAAATATCCATCAATATATTTTCTCAACTGATATGTCTGAGTCAGATAGCTTGAGGTGCTACTCTTTAAGGAGCTTTTCTAACTCTGAACAAAAGTAATTTTTATACCTATATGAAACCCACCTCTTGTTTTCTTCCTGAAGACTTTTGTAAAGGCTTTAGCAATTTTTTCATTAGGTTAATTAGTAGTAACAGCTCAGAGTTCTTTCAGTGGTGTTGCTGAAACATGACTCAAGCTGGTTAAAGAAAATCCAGTCCAGGAGCAATTAAATTCTATTCACAATTTTTATGCAGAGGAAAGCTGTTGAACATTGACTGCTCCTTGATTATATATTACTTCAATGATCCCATTGATTAGGTGACTTTTTCAATCAAGTAAGTATGTCTATTTTCAATTGTACTTTTCTGCACTTGATGATTCTCTCTGCTCTGATGCATTTATTTTATTTTAATTGAAGAGGAAGGTTGTTAAAATTCTGGGAAAGTATTTAGACTATATGAATCTTTAACAATGGTCAGTGATTAGCAAGGCCTTTTACATATTTAATGATGCAGTTTCTGGTAATGATACACTGTTCACCATGCACATTGAATGTTGAAGTGATTACCTGCATCTAATATTGTTTTCCTGGTGAATTCAGAGTGATTCGTGCAGTGAGTGGGCATAACAAAACTCAACAATCAGGCTTACTTTGAGTGACTATTGAAAGTACTGAGACAACTCAGAATCACAGAACAATTTTAGGCTCAAAGGGACATCTGGAACATATCCAGTTCAACCTTCTGCTCAAGCAAGGCCAGCTTCAATTTTAGATTCAGTTGCTCAGTCTAGGGCCTAGTCAAGCTCCGTCAAAACTCCAGTATGAAGATTCTGCAATCACTTTGGGCCCTTCTCCAGTACTTGAAGATAATAATGGTGAATTATTTTCTTTTTAATCCAGATGACAACCAGTTAGGCTTTGAAATACCAGCACTCCACTGAGTCCAGTGAGCCAGCCAGTTTCTCAGCCACCATCTAGTCCACACTTAAAAGCCATGTCTCCTCGGTTTGACTAAAAGGATATTGTGAGAAACCACAACAAAAGTCTTGCTATGGTATACAACTTTTATTGCTCTTGCCTTGTTTGCAAGAGAGACAGTCCAATCCCCCCACAGAAAGCAGCCATATCAGTCAGGTATAATTTGCCATTGTAACATTGAAGATAGAAGTCCCCAGTCAGTCCATCATGTACCCAGAGGTGTCTTCTCTAAGGACATAACATTTCATAGCATAAAGGTGAGGCTGTTTGGGTTGTTGTCATTCTTGCCTTTGCTGAAGATTGGAGGAACATGCACCTTTTTCCTGACATAATGGTCTCCTTTTTGATTTGGAATGCTTTTTTATTTCCCAGCTCTGTTCTGAAGAGTTCTTTCCTCTTCACTGCACCCTGCCTCCATTTGTAAATTGCTGCCAAAAGAAAAGCAGTGTCTTTTTTCCACTCTACTCTCTTTTTTTTTTTTTCTTCATGTTACCTATGGTCTATCACCTATTTATTTCCTTACAACTGCGAAGATGATCTTGTCTTCCCACTAGCTAATTTCCTTCTTCAAGTCTGTATTTATCAGAAACAAAACTTCAGTGTTTTCTGTGGGGTATAAGGCCAAATTCAGTAAATGTGTGGGATCTTGGGACAGACCAGCCTCTCATAGCTCTGGAAATCTCCAAATCACAGTAATCTAGCTGAAGTGTTTGCTCTATGATAAAGCCTAGCCTGATAAAAACCTAACAGACATACAAACTATCACCCATAGCTGAAAATAAAAATGGTAATACAAAGCAGCACAGTGTCTATCACTGCTATTTCCGTGCTCAACTTGCAGAAATAAAAGGAAATCAAAATCTTCAGATAATTTTCTAACAGTGAACTAGTGAAACACTTGGCATATTATATATTTAAATCTAGTGCAAAAGAATAGCAGTCTGCTGACTTCTTTCTGTGGCAGTCCCTAGAAAAGAATAAAACAGGATCATTTTCACCAGCAAGTCAGTACTTTTGGGAAAGCAGAATTACATGTGTCATGCCCTGATAAATTACTTTTTTCCACATTAATAGTATCCTTTCACATTATAAGAAGTCCCCCTCACCTATACTTGGAGAAAGTTCTCTGTTTTCACAACCAGCTTTCATACATGAATCACATCTGCCTTCCTTGCTATAAGTGCTGTCACCTACTTAAGGATTCTCATTCTTTTAAGTCTTAAAAAGTGTTATGCTTTTATAAAGACCAGATTTTTATTTTAATAAAGAAGATTCATGCCACAATAATGTCCTGTTTGAAAATGTAACATTTGAATTGCATAATTCAAATATATTGAAGGTTGTCTCCTGCGGCTTATACTAAAATATCTGACTGATGTTCTGTCCCTGACATCTAATAATCCTTTCAATGGTCAGCAGATAAACATATTTATTATGTGTCATTGAAATAAAGTCTGTAATTAGAACTGATTTTTTCCTATGGCCTTCAAGCTAAGCAAATAAGGAAAGCTATTTCTGAATGCATCTTTTCTATGGAAAGAAAAATTCAAATAAACCTCACACTATGTAATCTTAAATTATACTAATTAGACAATTAGCTAGTATAACCTATGAAAATATAATTCAGGAAAGATTACAAGTCTATTGCCAAAACTGTTATGAGGGAATACTCTTGAAGGAATAACTTGACACAGGGAAATGATAAGGTTCATTAACTGAGAGAGAGGATTAGGCTGTCTTGGACAGTGAAGATGTAGAGGGGACTTAATTATTTAAGAGGTTATAAAAAGAGCTCAATCTCTATTATACCAAATTTGCCCCTCTTTAAATTTGCCAGAAGGTATGACAAAGAAAAGATATTGAAACTTATAGAAGGAAAGGTCCTAACCCATAGGGAGGAGAATATTCACATTCACAAGAGAAAGACCAAAAGTAACAGTGAAATAATGTACATATATCTAGGGAAATTTTTCTCACAGAATCTTTCAAAATGTATAAAGCTCATCACTGTATTATCAATAGACAGCATAAACAATTTGGCAGAAAGTAAAATTAAAATTTATATGAACCATAAACATTAAAATCTTACATATGCATATATCACAAACACCTCCTTGTTTTTAGTAACCATGGTATGTAGTAAGTGTGAACATGACACCCTATCCTTGGATAACCTCTCTGAATTTCTCACATGAAATCTGGTCAAGACTTTTATAAATCTCTTCTTTAGTCCTATTTCTGATATCAATGCAACACCATTTCCTTAAAATATCATATAAAGCAGAATTTACTGTGCTGCCTTTAAGGTCTTTCAACAATCTAATTTTTTATTTCACTGTTTCCTAATCTCAGATTTAATTGTATACTTTGCTGTATTCATCTTCAGTGCAATAGTTCCTTCTGTCTCTACATCACATCTGTACAACTTACACGGCATATTCCACAATGTCCTCTCATACCTTGCACAGTCGCGCATGAAGGCACCGTGTGGAGCGTCTGACACTTCCCACTTCCATTCCCAGATTCATTACTCCTTTCCACATCAGGATTCTCAGCTCCACAGACTCCCAATCCCTCACATACCAAGAAAAACACTTCTCTTCGTGTTTTGCTCTACTATCAGTAACTTAAGAATCCAGTCTCATAATAAACAATGAGATTAAGCACCCAGTGCACCTAATTAAACTCAATTTGGAAAACAATACTTGAGCTCTCTGAAAATATTTTAAACATGCATGTTAATCACCCTACTGCAAGCAGTGTAAAACTTTTATAACTATTGAGAGCTATGAAGCATCATCCTGAATAACACAGACTTCCTCAATCTCAATACATCTTCTGTATCTGTAAAGAAAAAGAAAATCTTTACTGTTTTCTAAATAATTTATAGCTCTTTCTTCAATCACCTTTTGTTAAAAAAATGAAATTATTGAATCTTTACATACAAAAGGATAACATCACATCTGACTGTAGCACTGAAAAGCCTCTATTTCTAATATTCATACAGAGGCAGAAAACCAAATCTAAATTCCCAGGAGCTTCTGTCAACTAATACTGCAATTGTATTTCAGCAAGTCCTAGTATATGTGCTCATACATGAATATGTGCCAATACACACTTACATAAATCCTTCCTTAGTGAAGAGAGAGTGTCTAAAAATTTTCCTTCAGTTTTTCTCTGCCAGCTGGCTGGGTGAGCTGAGGACAGCAGGGAACATACAAGGATTTTAATATTTTAGGGACCTGTCATTTCAAGGATAAACTTTTCATTGCAGTATTCCAAGAGCCAAAAATGAGATTGGCCCTCATGCACCCAGCAGTCAGAGCAACAGCACCTCAGCAGAACAGCCTGATCTCTGGCCAGTTCCACAGCCACAGTGCTGCCCCAGTAAATCCTGATTGTTAGAAGAGGCTTGAAAACTTTTCCCCATATATTTGTTTGCATGCATAGTCATGGGTGGCTCTAGATTAAAGTGTGGAAGGTTATGAGAACTCATAGATAAAGTTTACTACTATTCCTTTTAAAGGTTAATTAGGAGGACTAGCCCATAGGTCTGCCATTAACAAAAGATCTTATCCTGATCACAGAATACACTTAAACTGCAAACTGTGATCATAACATGGACAGTGGAGCTAGTTCAGATCATTCCAGCTCCTACTAATTCCTAAAACAATGCAATCTTACCCTTGTGGTGCAATGGCCAAGGAAAAATGTACTGCTAAAAGGTAACATGAAAAGATAGATACACCTATTTCAGGATAATTTTGGAATCTGGCAGATCATTGCTTGGATGCACAAGGATTTTGCTGCTTTGATTTGGTCCGTCTCAGATACCCATGCACGATCCTCACTTGAATATTCTGAAAAAAAGCTGCTGTGTAGGACAATGAAAGAATCAAAGCTCAGAGAACTGAGCTGACTCCTAGGTGCAGATTTGAAGCCTAAATAGGATCCTAACTGGCTGGTTTGAGACTACATCTTAGAAAGGTGTCCACCTTTTGGAAGGCAGTTGGTGACAGCTGAAAGAGACAGACTGACTTGGAGTCAGAAGGTCATTAGTTTGGATGAGACCACTGTCAAATGAGGTCAGGCTCTAAGCTGTTTGTTAAATTAATTTTAAATTGTTCAAAAGGTTTTTCTCATTTAATCAGATGATTTTCAAATAGCTTTCAGTGAATCCTTCAGTAAAAAAATTCATATCCACTGGTAAAGCAAACCATTTGCAATTTTCATTAATGACTTACTTATGCTCCCTTGTGCTGAGCAGTTATCAATTCTGATTAAAAAATCCTTTACTTTTAGTGACATGATGAAATGGAGTCTCAACAGACCATCTGCACAAAAGGACAGCATTACAGCTTCTAACTTTCTCGCAGAAACTTCAGAGAAAGCTCTAACCTCAGATTATGCAACATGTGAGACAGCAGCCTGTCTCAGAAAGATTGCCACACTAATATTTGAAGCAGCTTTAGATCAACACAGGAAACTGGAAGGTTACAGCTATGGAGCACTCTTGCTTAATGAAAGTCTGATTTTAATATTTGAGTTTGTTTTGAAGCAGCTCAGTATCCTTAGATGAAAACTGAGATCTGTTTTGAAGGGTCTGGATTCAGAACTCACTCCTCCAAATCCATTTAAATCAGCTACTGTGGCACACTATCTAGAAGGAGACATCTTAGAAGTTAGCCTTTTCCAGAACCTAAGTGTAGGCTATCAGGAACCTGCTGAGGGCACCCCAAAGCCAGCAGACATCTACAAACCAGACGTCCCACATTTGGGCATGTACTGTAACAACTTTATTATGGTACAGTAAAGTACAAACCTACCCTCAGGAATGTTTTAAACAAATGGCTCAATCCTATTTGTATATTTTAAATCCCACAACTTTTCTATGATATACTTTATGGATCTTGCTTCATGGTGCTGTACACAAAGATTCAAAGTTCAAAACATTCACTCCTTGTTCTACAGAGAATAGATAAACAGGTACCACCACCACCCTAGTTCTTGATAAAACTTCACAATATATTATTTCCAGAGTATGTGGTCTCAGTGAACACAGTTATTGGCCAAAATGAATGTATTATCCTCTTAAATAACCTCAGCTATGTTAGACAAATATATTTGAAAATTTCCTTGAAAAGACAGACAGAAAGATGTTGCTACCTTCCTGCTAGTTCACCTTGAGAAAAAGAGGGCTGCATAAGGTTGGTCTCAGAAAAGCTAGTGGGATGACAATATCTGTTTCATTACTATAAAAATTTCTAACATGTTTGGGGTTTGTTTGCTTGTTTTGCAGTAAAGACAGTCACTTAATGATAAAAAAAAATCAGGGTTTTGCCCCAAGGAAGACAAAACTTAAGTACAGTAAATGGAAAAATGCAGGTCAGACATGTAATCTCTGTCACTCCACCTATATTGTAAACTATTTACATATTTATCACCTATTTTATTATTTTCCCAGGGATTTATTCCTGGTGCCAAAGCTGCCAAGGTAGTTGTGAGAGTCATGGGATCAATACTGTCAAACACCCAAAAAACCCATATTAAATTTCTGAGTCTCTGCATTGACAATGTACACAGAGTTGCACAAACACCTCTCAACTGTATATTTAGCATTTACTTTTGAAAATCCTGCTTATAATTTAGAAGACTACAAATCACCAAATTAGCAAAAGGCATGAAGGGCATTGTAGGAGAGAAGGAATCTTTGCAACTGCTAATAAAACTGCTGGGCAACTGCAACTGCTAATAAAACAAAGAATTAGCAACAAAGCCAAGCATTTCTTTGCTTATTCCCTCTACACAGGCACTTGTTACTTAGAGGAAATTAAAAGAAAATGTTACACGCTCCAGAGTTTGTTCAATATACCTGCAAACATCTAAAACCAGATCCAGTCTCAATCCATGGTGGTAAAATAAATCTTTTCTAAAAGTCAAGAGCAGGCTGGTGACAGAGAGCTGATTTCCTTGTTCTGTGAAAGGATTTTGAGAAGCTAAATATATTTGTAGGTTTTGAAGTGGGGTGGGATCTCCAGATGGGAGCTTTCACGTGACAGTGTATCTAGGCAAAGACTGACACCCATTGTTCAGGAAACAGAGGAGAGCTGAGATAAATAGATTAAAATATACTTTTAAAATTTTCTGAAAGCACATAATTCCTATAAGGCCTCTATTGCTTTGTCCCTTTTTGTCTGCTTTCTGCTTGTTACATTAATTCACAGTGTCTAGCCTTTGCTGCTTTCTCTCAGTCCGTGGTACTGAGGATTGCCTGTTTTCTGTTTTTGTCTTCTGTAGTTTTGAAATATAATCAAAGCAGTTTCAACAGTACTTTGTTTCAACAGTATCAACATGATTTACGCTGCAGTATTTGTCCCTAAAGATAGGTATTCAGACTGCCAAACCTCCTGCAGCCAGGCAGATCAAAAGAGGAAATGGGAAGAAGGGAGAAGGTATGAGAAAAGTAAGTAATTTTGTTCAAAATTTGGAAAAAAAGAACCAAAAAATATATCCAAAAAGTATCAGATTTTATATATATCCTGAACTTTGCAACTGCAATTAGCTGGTAGAGTTATTTTCTAAGCAAGACTGTTCAAGATTTTAGCAGAGTTTTACAACAGACAATGGAAATGACAACTAAAAAAACCTATTCCATGCATATAGGAAAGCCAATTAGTATAGCCTAATTAAAAAACAAATTTGGAATTTTTTAAATTAAAAGACAATAACATATACTCCCATTAAATAGGAAATAAAGTTTAATTCTTTTCAATAATTATAAGCACAGAAACTGAAGTAAAATTCCAACCCAGAAAAAATAAAATCTTGTAGAGAATTTGCCTTCCTGGAGAAAAGATTTTCATTCAGTACATTTCCATTAGCTTCTCTTTCCTTGTACTCTGCCCTATCATCTTCATTCTCGGTAGACAGTTAAATCTCAACTACATGCCCATCAATGGTACAAGGAATCAGCTAGAATAATTTGAGGACAAAATAATGTCAATGCATTATGCTTTAATTTCTCCCCAGGGTAGCTAAACATTCACAGATTTCTTCAGTAGCTGCCTGAGTCCCACAGTAACAAAATTAAAAACTAAAAAATGGTCTTCAAAGTTCCAAAGTCTAGTTTATTTTTTTTTTTCAACAGCAGGCTAGTCTTTGCTGCATGATTAATAAAAAAGGCATTTCAGGGTATTTTGTGATTCTTCTTCTTTATGGTGCTCGTCATTGGCTGGTTGGTTGGTTTTTGGGAGGGATGCTTGCTTTTTTGCAAAAAACTCTTAATGTTTCCTCCATACCAAGTTTCTAACCAGTCAGCCTAAGGTTTTCTCCAAAGTGGTGGGTTTATTTCTTGGTTTAAGTTCTAATTCCAAGTACTTGAAAATGTGGAAGTCACTAACCAAACGCACCTTTTCTTGATATGCAGTTTAGCAAGAAAGGCATTCCTTCACTTTCATTTGAGCTGCCCTCTTCTTCATATCAATTAAAAGAGCAAAGGTACAGAAACCTGCTAAGCCAAGGTCTGTATTGGCAAGTGTAGAGAAGAAAGAACTATACTTAAAATATGTATAACATATGGACAAATGCAACCAGACACCCCAGCTTCTCCTTCTTGATCAAACAGAGCCAGTAACTCAACAGCCCCCATCTGATCTGCTTGCCTGATGCCTTGAGAGGCTACCTAGAACAGAGGTTGGACAGTGTTAAAGGAATAAAGTAGGTATTTATTAAAAAGGGTTTTGAAGGAAGCACCCTGGGCAGGACAAGAGCCTGGCTGTGGCTCTACCCAAGAGGGCCCCAAGATGGACTCTGAGTCACAAGTTTTCACACTTTTATAAGTTTTGGTCCATTTATATATTGGGGTTAATTGTCTCATTACAGCTTCAGGTTATGAAATCACATCCTCCCAGATTGCTTTCCTCAATTTGCTGTTGTTTATACTTTTTGGGCCTCAAGCTGCAACTGTGTCCTTGGTTCTCAAAGTGGAAAAGTATTGTTTTGTCCAGTTAAACTGTGAAGAGAACTTGCTAACACTGTATATGAAGTTCAGAGTTATATACTAATGCAGTAGAGAATCTGGAAAATATAAAAGCTAAAACTTAGGGCATCATGCCTGCTTACCCCCCAGAATTAGAGCAGTTACTTCTGCAGCTCAACCTGTGGAGATCCATGCTGCAATATTAAAAATTCAGAGCTCAAGAACACTTTCTGAAGGAAGATTTCAAGGAAAGGGCACCGATTGCACAGTCAAAAAGGCAAAAACAAGTGTATGATGTTCTAACTCCCATAGGCATAAATTATATCTGAAAGCTAAGTTAAAGTAATATTGCAGCTGTAAAATCAGGGGTAAAAAATTAGGAATTATCCATACTAAACCTTTGCCCCCTTATAACCCATTCTGTAGTTCCATGATCACATATCATTTTCCTGTCATAGTAATGGATTCATACAAACTCCCTGTTCATTCCCCAATCACGAATCTGTTATTTTGTAATTTTCAGGTACTTAATTTCATAACCCAGATAAGGCTTCTTTATCACACTGCTTGCTCACAATCACATTTACATTGCCAGACTGGAGGTGCGTTAGGGACAGCAGTTCAGTACACCTACCTAAAGGAAGCACACTTACATACAGTCCTACTTGGAGCAGCCATATGGGAGTCAATGTGTTTGATTTTAAATGTATGAAATATTGACACAATTTGCTCCTCCAGCACCTGCTGCTGACTGAGCTATGTACAAGCAGGGCCACAGGAGTTACCCTCTCAAGGGTAAGTAATGTATGATGACAACTCAGCAGTTGCAAGCCAAAGAAAGGAGTGAGATGAGCAAGGGGACTAAGAAGGACAATTACTTCAGCCAGAAAAAATAAGTAGAGCAAAAACAAAAAAAAGTAAGACATTTAAAAGTCGTTTTTGAGGCCCCAAAAAAAGCTCTGTGTGTACTGCATTCACCTCTTTTTTTGAGCTCTGAGAGTTAAACTTGAAGAAATCATAAATTCATTGATGAAATGAAAGATGCTGGGGAGAGGAGGGGAGGGAGGGTGTGGAGGAAGAAACAACAGGAGAGGGGTGATACTGTGCTCACCCATTCCCAACAGCACAGACCATAGACCTTGCCTGAATAAACATTTCTACCTGAATTCCTTGTATTATATTTCACAATAAGGTGTTTAGGAACCTGTGTCATTCCTATTTTTTTTTTCTACCTAAAATTGCTTCCAACTGATCTAATTTATAGTGCAGTGCTTGATGAATTAAGGAAACAGCTGATTAAAAATTTAAAAAGTACTAAGCTTGAGTACTGAAACACACATAAACAGAGCATAGAGATACTTCATGAATTTTCACATATTCCCCCTTTCAGGGTAGGTTCATGCCCTATCTGAATTCCTCATCTACCAACAAAGACATTTATTATTTTTTAAATTATATATATTTACTGTGAGTTGGAAGTAATATATTCTTCACAAGGTTTTGAAAGCAACATTTGCTTCTCATTCCCATGGCTCACACTTGATTGTACTGGCAGGAAGTCAAAGCAGCCTCCTGTCTAATCAAAATTAATATACAGTAATAATTGGAAGGGCACTGGAACAAAACACTGAATAGTGCCAATAAGTAGCAAATATCACACTTAGTGCAACGTGTATGTTTTAGAAAGGGCTGGGGAATGCAGCTTTATTCTCTGTGTCAGAGCAGCAGGCTGCTTTTCTGAACAGAAGCAAGAAAAATGGCTATAATGCCTGTCCTTCCATGGCAGACTGCTGACTCACAGGAGAGGGTGTCAGCGAGGCAGGCAGCAAACACATATGGGGGGCCTGGGGCAGTGAGAAAACGCGAAACTCCGCGCGCATGTGAGCATGCATGTGTAATGAAGCACTCTCAGGAAAAAAACTATAATAATTGTAAAGGATTGGTTGAACTATTCTTGGCATGTATGACATCTGCTAGAACGACAGCTCCCAACACTGAGCAGCTCTGTCTCTCCAAAGGGGGAGGTCAAAGTCCAGATGAAGAGGTGGTCCATGGCAGAACAGGTGTAGCCAAAGCCGGTAGCACCACCAGTGTGCATCAGCCTTGATTTTGAGGAACTTTTACCCACAGCTTAATAAAGAATTAGCAACTTCAACTGAAAAAGAAAAAAAAAGGCTCTTTTCCTGATTGCTGCAAAGATGGGAAAGGTGCCTCCAGGTTTCTAACAGGCTACATTCCAAATGACTTATTTTTACATTGACCAAACTTTGTAAGAAAGCTTATGAAAATATCCTGATCCTTGATTCTTCTCCCTTCTCAAGGGTGTGAGTCCTCTGAGGATGCTAATGATGTAACACAATTTTATTAAAAGTGAGAGAGTTAATGCAGTGGTAACTGCTATCAGATGGGACATTCCTTCATGAAAAAAAGACAAACAAAATAAAAAAAAAAAAACAAGACTGAGACTATTAATAAAATGTACCACTCTCTATGAAGGTGCCAAACCTTCTTTGTTTTGTTTTACTTGCTTGATTTTTATTTTCCCAGAAAAATTAAATTAGCTATTTTGAAGTTCTAGATAGAGACTTAGCAAATATTTCAAGAGTTGATTAATCAAACAGTCCAGTCAGTTCTATAGCCTGTATCAAATAACTCACTTCAGCAAACCTTGCAAAGTCACCAATGAGACATTTGCACCAAGCACAAGGCTGCAATGCACAGCTGTGGGTTTGGGAGCAGGACAGATGAAGGAATGAAACCTGATGACAAAGAAATAAATATAGCAATGTTCATGAAGTACAGTTGTCCATTTTCTTACATGTGTTTCCTTAAAAGTGTGAAAGTATTCAGAGAGGTCCCTACAGAAAAAGAATAATTGAATGAACAAACATACACACAAAAAGCCCAACCAAGCAACAAAAATACCAAAAAGAATCCCATAAAACCAAACAAAACCCCCCACAAATCACAGTAATTTATAGCTAAACCTGCTGACAAACACTTGGTGCTTCTATTTCAAAATGCTTAAAAATCATTGTTAAAGGTTTTATCCATTAAATATCACTTTATCTACTTCAAATATACAAAACCAGAGGCAGACTTTTACTGGGACCTTGCAACTCTAATTAGGTGAAGATTGGCTTATTCATTACTAAACCACATGTACTAAAGAGTAACAAGTCTAACAACGCACAAGGAATCAAAAAGCATGCAACTAGTCTAACAACACAGCACTTCAAGCAAGAGATGTATCAGCTCTTACTGCCAAAATAACACTGAGGTTATAGAAGCATGTCTTTAATCAAACTGTGCTTATTGTAATCGTGTGATGCACTACATACATGCACTGCCTCTTTTCTCCCTTTGTCACTGACTTTGGAACCCCAGAACCTCTATTTTTAATAAAGCAGTCATTGTCTCAAAGATATTGAGTTTCTTCACACTTTTTGAAAACAAGCAAGCAGATAAATGACAAGCATTATTATAACCCCTGCCCAAGGAGAGACTAAAGATTGAGCACAACTTATTTTCCACTGGAGAATTCTCACAAGTAAGATCACGAATCACCTAGCTCCAGGAAAGCTGTAAGTTCCCTTTCTGTTAAACTACAGAGAGATTACAATCACAACCCAAAAAGGAAATCCATAAGAAATGTTACTTTCTTAGTTCACTTTCTCAGTGAAAGGTTTATTTCCATTTAGCACAGCCCTTGAAGGATCAATATACTCATAATTTTGAAGGAGCTTGTCAACTTGCCCATCATTTTTCCATCCACCCACCAAAATCCCTCAGCTCTTAGCCAGGCTTCTGAATTTTCAACCACTATCTACATGCTGATCATCTTAGGAAAAAAAAAAAAAAACAGAAAAAGAAAAGAAAAAGATAACAAAACAGTCCCCTTTTGAAATCACTTGCCACAGGATATTCTCAAATAGCAAAAAATTTCAAAACCATTATTTTGCCTAAGTGATAACAGGAACATGTTGGTAGCAGCCTGTGAAGTCAAGGAAATGAGCTGAACCCTCTTAATATTATTCGCAACAAAATTAACAATTTATTTCAGTTACAATGAACCTTCTTCATTTAAAGCTGCTGCATTTGTTTCCAGGGAGATTTCACTATATGGGTGGGTATAAAGCATGAAAACAAACATTTTTTGACCCATTGTGTGGCAAAAAATATTCAAATCCAAAATGAAAAGGGGGTTGTTTGGTTTTAATTTTAATTTAAATTATATTCCTAGAGCAATTTGATTTTATATCCCAATCTTTGCAAAAATATTTTCCATTGATTCATTTTGCTCTCCAAACCAAGATTTTGGGGTCTCTTAAAGTAAAGGTTTTAAATTACAGAATCTGGCTGCAATATTATCTATGGAAGGGCTAGTTTAATAATATTATTACACTAATTAGTTTGTAACCTTTAGCTAATTGCTGTCAGTTATCCATTAATTCAAGTTCTGATTAACTAACAGATGTTCCACTGCAACAAAAATTATTATTAGCTCTTATGTATTCAAATGTTAAATGCAAACTCCAAGTCAGACTGCAGCTATTTGCAAACCTCACTTAGATAAAAATTACATTTTTATTCTCCATTCCTCTTTCTCTCTCAGACCATTCAAGCCATTTTGGCAATGGCAAAACTCCCCAAGATACTGCAGCTAGCGCAGCTGATAAGACCACAGCTGGTATGTAGAGTACATGACCCACTGAGTGTCAGAAAAATTGCACCTCCTTGCTTTTCCAGTGGTTTTGAGTGATTTAATCAGGACCAAAAATCCAAAATGGCAGGGAAGAAATGAAGATTACAGGTAAGACTCCATCTCACAGTCAACTCTGATAATCATTCAGTTACATTATTATGTGATCTAGTTGCACTGAAACGAGTTTTGTGCAATAGCTGTGCCTCCTCTTTAAATATTGTTAATTAAATAAGAAATAATTAAATGAGGGGTGATAGAAGATGTAGGGCATGTAGCAATTATAGCAGCAACAAGTAGGTTTAGGCACTGCAACTGCAAGAAAAAACACACATATTCAGTTTTCAATTACCATTCTAATTAAAACAATATAAGTGTATACAACTGGACATGATGCACTAATTAAATGACTTGCATGCTACGTTGACCTCAAGCACATACACTAGCATTGTTCATAAATAATTAGGATTTAATAATATTTTGAAGGATTATTAAGACTTTTAGAGGAGCCTCATTACACTTAATGAGAGCACTGTGTAAGGGACAGTGCCCTCTAAATTAGTATTCCACAGCAGTGTCAATTGTGGAAAAAAGCACAACCCCAACCTAAATATGCCTCCATGTACAAACATATTCCCCAAAAAATACCTCACTTTAAAGTAAAAACATTTAGTCCTCTATCACAGAGTTTTGACTCCAGTTCTGTAATCCAGAGAAGCAGTGCTAGTATTTAAGCATTTTCAGTTAAAATTAAAATTTTATTATTTATTAAAACAAGGTTACAAAACAAAACAAAAATGTTAAAATTCACATTAGATCAAGACTTCCTAGAGGGGAAAAGTGTTTGGTTTATTTTTCCCCATTTAATAATTAACTACTTTTTCAGTTTTGAATTTCTAAAAGAAATATCCCATTTTCCTTTCAGATTGTTTCAATTAGTTCTCACAAGTTTCTCCCAGCCCAACTAAGTCAATTTGAATGCCATAAGCCAGTATAAAAAGATACCTACTAGAATGAGAGGGAAACTTCAGGACACAGCTATAATATCAGAGCCCAAAGACTCATTTGCTGTGTCACAATAAACTTGTTCAATAAACTTGTTTTTAGGATATATTCTTCTTATATGAGATAAAATAAAATGTTGGAATATATATTAGTATATCAGCAACATTTCCAGCTTCAGCAGGAGTAGCATTTTGAATTCAACATTTTATCACTCTTTCAAATCCCATATCCTGGGAAATTTTAAAACTGCTGCATTTGTTAGAAAACAGTAACATTTTCACAAAGGCCTTCAAATTCAATCTTAACAGCCACAAGAGCTTTGGAAACTTTGGTTGCAGGACAAGAACAGGAAGCTCTGGACAAGTTAAATGGTTCATGGTTGTTCAGAGTGGCCTTTCATTTCCCTGCTAGGCTTCCTCTCCAGTTTTCAGGATTCCAGAAGGAAAGGAGGAGACAAGTAAGCCTGCAAGGAGCCACACTTCATCTCACTTGCTGAACTCCCATTGTTGTGCCCAGCTGGCTCCACTGGCCAGGTGCTAAGATGAACCTGTTCAATATATAGAACTGACATTTTGGATAAATGCTGCTCAAAGCTGTGTCTCCAGACCTTTACAGAGCTAAAAATTTTGCTCATTACTTTGCCTCATTATTTCTGTTCCTGGTTGTGACCATAGAAGAACTTTTCCAAGTTCTAATTTTATACATGCAGGAAAGCATTTGCAAGCTCAGGATGATCGCTAGAACAGTAGAGTTCATCCAGGTCAAATATGAACAGATATCAAATCTAAAGGTGGTTTTATTTCATGCTAAAATATGAGAAAAAAAAATATTGTATAGGAATAGACCTCTGTGTAGAAAAAAAATAGTTGCATAGTGGCACTTACAAGGGTGACAGTGTATGACTGTTGGAATGCAGTCTATGCCTGTCCCTAGAAATGTGAAACCTAAAGGAGGCAACATAAGTTTACATTCAAAACGAACAGCATAAGAAGATAAAGATTTAATCCCTGAGAAGAGCACGATGCTCTTTCATCATTTAAATCAGAATTAATTTTAGGGAGGCTTAAAGCCTGATTCCAGACTGTAGTTATTTGAGAAAAAAAAACCAAACAAACAAACAGCTCAAATATTCCAACTTCAGATACATCCATACCCCCAAGATTCAAAACACAAGGTGCTCACAGGTAATTCAATTAATGATGCAGGAGACTGGTAGAAAAACACAAGTTGTATTATTCCCAGAATCTGAGCAACAAAAGGTAACCTTCTGACAGAAATAGAGAAGACCAGGGCCTTCTCATTTTTAAAAAAGAATTCATTATGAAATTCAGGAAGGGCAACTGCAATCCAACACCACACCAGCCTAAATTTTCAAGGCATTTTAGGATTAAAGTTCCTAACAGTGCATAAAATAAATATACTAAATTTAAAGAACAAAGGTATCAAAATAACTGGGAATTTTTAACATATGTTAAATTAAACATTAAAAAGTAGTCCAAGTTTCCTTTCTGTTCTCGAGATTCAAACTGGAATGCTTGAGCGCTGGGAAAGGATTGCAATAACGGAGAAGACAAAAAAAAAACCCACAGGAAAAGCAGGAAGCACAAATCAACTGTACTCTTACTAAGATGGCACAGAACCCCCAAGAAGACATTGGAATGATGAAGCCATGGTAAAAAAAGCCATGTTGAGAAAACACCCATATGTTCTCTCCTGTAATCAGAGGATGATGGCAGGAAATCTTTTGGAGGTAAATACTGCTTTCATCATGAAAGGGGAAATGAAGTGATATATAGCAAAACTAGCCAATGAAAGTCCAAATACCTTTGAATGCTGTGTTCAAAATGAAAATTAAAACAAACGAGAAGACAAATCCATTCAACTTCCCTGATCCTCTCCTGTCTCCCCCTTGTCTTCATTTATTTCACAGTTTGTTCCCATGAGGTTGGTCACTTTCCTCATGTTCTCAAATTACCCTTTTCACACTGCAAAAGAACAGTTATCTCAGTTTTGTATTGCATTTATTCTTCATGTTTATTAATGCATTTAGGTCAAGAAAAACATAGTGTGACTACTTTTTTTAATTTGTTATTACATTTTCATTTGTGAGAGAACTTTTTATTAAGGGAATTAAAGCCAACCTCAAAAGGGGTAAACATCCTACACCAGTTACAATTAGGGAGCAAATGACAAATTATAGTTCTGATGTCAAGGATCTCTTACCCAGAGTGAAACATTGAGCAAGAACCACAGATTCACTTCTGCTTGATGTCTACTGGGTTATTAAACAAAGGAGAAATTTGGCAACTACATGTGATGAACTCTGGCAATCCACACAGCAAGAAAGTGTTCCACTTCTGTCCCCTACTCATCTGTCAAACTGCCCTGTGTGCAGCTTGTGTTTCCAAAGGGAGTTTTGCTGAAAATTCCTCCTTTCCTCACAGATACCTAATGGTCCCTTTTAGGGTTTTTACAAGGCACTGAGCTTTTCTCCATTCCAAAGGGAAAGAAATACAGGAATACATTGCTTGTCAACCCACCCAAAGTACTTAACAATTGGATGGGGACCTGAAAAGTCTAAGCTATAAAAAAAAGAACCTCTTCCTCACCCACTGCAGCTATATGCTCATGCTGTCTGTATTCTGTGCAGTCCTACAATTCCAGCATTGCTGATCTCTCAGGGGTTTGTCCTCTCCAGAGCTGATCTCAGATGTCATCTTCTTAGGCAGCCAGAGTACAGCATGATTTGATCAGGGAATACTCATTTTAAGAATTTTGTTGCTGTTACCAAGGGTCCCATATAATATTCAGAAATCATTCTGAAAAATTAATCTGAGCCTACTAAGACACTCTTCAACAAAGCAATTCATCATAACTCCTCTTCAGCATTATGCAATTAGCACAAGGTAGATTTTTCAGACAGAGCATAAAGCACAATACTCGGCGAGGTGTGCAGATCACCTCTCTCAATTCTGACTACTGAGCGAAACAGTCTAGAGCTAATTTCTGGGGAGAGTGAGATAATAAAAAATTGTACATGAAATCAGGTATGGATAATCAAAACCTTAAGGCACTAGAAAAAATGATTGCTTAAAGAACTAGATTGAAATAGTGAGTATCATTATAGGAAATGGTAACAGAAAATAATCTTTAAACAGCTGGTGAATTAGAATTTGTAGTATGAATTGATGTGGCCCAAATTTTAAGCAAGTAACCAATTATCAATATTTTTGTCCTCTCTCTTTCAAAACAGACTAATGTCATCAACTCAGAAACAATGCAAAGCAACCCTTTCTTAGATCTGTTCTGCTCCTTCAGACAAGAAGTCACTCAAATTCTAACCCAACAGCTTATTTGATACCTAAGAGCAGCACACTTGTCTTGCCTTTCATATTAAATACCTTCTCATTTTAGTGCTTAGACTCAACACTCAGTAAAAACAGAGACTTTTCTAATATTCAGATCTTCCAGTTCAATGATGTGGATCAAACAACTTCCAACAATGCTTGGAGAGCATCCAAATATTCGGTTATCGAACTAAGAAAGTTGGGGGTTGACTTGGGTCATAACTACATTGCAAATTTCTAACAAGCTGAGACAGAATGATTATTTTTCTTTGCTTAAAAAAATAAGTAATTTTTCAATTTAATTTTATTTTAATTTAGCACTATCACTCATAATGGCCTACAGATTTTGGGCACTCTTTATGCTGCTGACACTCCTATAATCAATGCATCTATGCAAATTTATGTTGGCAGAAACTGGCCCAAGATTGTAGATAAGCATAAGTGTGATTCACGCTTCCAAGTGTCTTTGGGAAGGGCAAAATTAATGCAACACTTACACCTGTAATTAACCTATAGGATTTATATAGAGTGGGATAAATTCAGGTTCTCTCTAATCAGTTCGGAATAAAGCTGTTTCTCACCAATATACTGCCATTGTTGTTTCCAAAACAAAAATACTTTTATATTTTTGTTAAAATTTATTTCATTTTTGAAGACTTACTCAATTTTAAACAAATTTCAGCTTTGTAGCCTAAAGACAGAAAGGAATAGAAGAGAAAAATCGGTACACTATTACCAAGTCATTATCTTTGAATGTTCTTGCTTTGTTTACAGTTCTTAATTTATTTTGATCACACACAAGATGGATGGGAATGTCACAAGCTATCTATAACAAGTATTTTAAGCCTTCTAAAAAACAGCTGCCTTCAAAAGAGATTTCAAAGGATATTTCACTAAACTCTGCTCAGTTCCAACAGGCTGATAGTGCAGGTTGTTGTATGACCTACTGATCTCTCATAAGTCAATGAGAGATGCAGGTGCTAAAAACTCCTCAAGACCTGGCCCAACAAAGAATCCACATTATGTGGTTAAAAGACCACAACCCACTACCCATGGTTTTCCCACAGTGACGCAAAACTCCAACTGGCATAGCAGTTTTGCTCAAACTAGAAAGAAGTTGTTGGTTTGTATACCTCTATGATCAATGTAAGATCAATGTCAATCCTTTGAGAATCTATCCAGTCAATAACTTGTATTCAATTTTTATTTTTAAAACACAATACTGTGCTACTTAGAAACACATTTTTATTAAAAGAAGCCACAAATATGTTTCCCTAATTGAAAATGTATGATTAGCCTCGTGCTCACAGTTACTTTTGTGCTAAAGAAATTGTGACAACATGCACTGAAGCTTGAAGCTGCAACTTTCAAAGATAACTGTAAAATTATCACTTAAATTATGATTATCTGTAAACCAATATGATCCAAATTTAGCTCAGACACCCATCACACCCCTCCAAAAAATCATGCTGCTTATATTTCTTTAAATCTACTGTTGTCTGAAATATTTGAAAATTGTTTTCAGCATCTGACTTCCATAACAAATTTGCTAAGGATACCTACATATTGATTGCAGAAGCATGTTCATAGAATCTACAAAGATTTTCCTTATTCAAGTGCATCTGAAATGCAGAGAGGCTATCATATTACGTGTATTTGCCCTAGGATGCCTTGCTGTTACAGGTTCTATGGGGAGATTATTGTAGGAGTATGACATGCAGCATTTGGAGTTGTAGTGTTCAAGATCTTTTGTGTATCATAATTTTGTGTAGAGATAAAAAACACATTTCATTGGCATGGTCTCAGGTATTAACAATATTTTTCTTCACACATACAAATAAAGCTCATTTTACCTCTCAAAAACAAGATAAATCAGAATTAATACAAATACTAAGATAAACACTAATAGCATGGTAACTAAGACATTCCTGAGTCTTTCTCTCACATTAGTTCAGATGTTACCCATGTCTAGAGATGAGGAGACTTATTTTTGCCAATAAACAAGGGAATACAAATTGCTTCTGCAGAAGTGACAATTTTAACATACCCAGCAGATCTCTGGGTGAAAGATCACTCTTGCACCTCTCCTAAATGAAAGCAATGTTTACTGAAACTTAACTTTTAGGATATTCTCATGATAAAAACTGGGCAATGAAACATTACCATGCTTTATAAGGTTGCCCTGCATTCCTCTTCTCATAAACAATTTGTACAAGTGCTTGGTACTCAGTTTTTGCTACAAAGAAAGCAAATACCAAGCATTATGTTATCCGTAGTTTCCTGAAGTCAATCAGAATTCCATTTGTGCCTGGTTCATGTCACACGATAGCCATTACCTACAGGGTCAGTATGTATACATTTAATAAAATAAAAAATTAATAAATAAAATAGGATTTCTATTCACAGTCACACAAACTAATTAAAAAAAAAAAAAAAGGAAGGGCCCATTCCTGATTTGGAGAGCCCCATTTGAGCTGGTAAGGGGTTGCAAATTGAACTAAATCATAGTATCTTCTTTTCATTCTTCTTTTCATCTCACTTCTCAAAATAGAGTACCAGCTGCAGGGCTACGATGCAGCAAAGAACTACATCTACTTTATATAGCACAATAAGCAGTAGGAATGAGGGGGCAGGGAAGAGAGGGGGAGAGGGGGGAGAGAGAGAAGAACAGAAGTTTTTGTTTATTGAGGAAAAGGGAAACACTTTCCCAGCATCATTTTCAGAAAGCTCCCCAGCAGCTGGTTAAGAGCTCTGAAACTGAAGTCCTTTCTTTTTCTTACTCCTCCTGTCTTTCCCTCCTATCATATGGAAGGGTGGAACGGCTCATTTTATGCTCACAAGGTGCCCAAATGATCTCCTGAAACAGAACCAGGACCCCAAAGCTATTTCCACATCTGCCTTATACCTTCACCCTCGGCTGCAAATTGGAAGGACCTGTGGCTGTCTGAAGGTTTTCCCTTGGGCTCCTGCACTTCTCCAAGCTAAGTAATGCTGGTGGTTACATTAGGACATAAAACCAAGCAAGGAAGTCCCAAGAAGGATAACCCCACTGTTTGATGTACCAGGCCAGGCAGTGCAAAGAGTGCAAGAGATTCTATTACCCAAACCCATCAAGCAGGCAGATCATATCTCACACTGGACTAGTTCACTAGTGTTAAAAGGAAAAGTGAACTTCAAGAAAGGTAATCCTAGAAAAAGAAATCTAGGGAGGAATTAGATAGAACTAGAAAAAGCCAAAATAGACTGAGGCTTTTGGTTTTGTTTTGGCAGAGATGTTTTTAATTGTATTTCTGAGTTTTTCAGACTTCTCAATTATGATTATTTGTTCATCTCCTTTTACCAGCTATGTAGCATCTTAATTCATTTTTATTTTAGATTTTGCCAATTACTTGATCATTCTCTACTGCTCACCTCCATCTCCCTCACCCTTCAATGCTTTATTTTCTTTGGAAACATATCCCCTCCTAATTAAATTTGCTGTCACTATTTTTCGCACAGTATCTTAATTTTCTGCCATTTAGCAACATGCTACAGACTCCACGGTGCATGAAGTGTCTGCAGCTTTGTCCCTTTAGGTGGCCAAGTGCAACAACCCTTCTTTAGGCACTGCTCTCAAACACCAGAAAAACAAATGCCATCCACAGAGCTCTCTTAACAAGCATCATATTCAAAACAGCCTTTGATATGCTGACAGCAGAGTATCTCTGAAAACATCCCTATTTGCTTGCATCATACTTGACTAATGGACTGCCCTTGATGAGGAACGACATTTTGAGTGATGGAACCAAAGCTACCAGGGAATTCAGTTATTTCTAAAGATCTCTAAACAAATAGTTTAACTTGCCAGAAGCATTTTTCTTCAACATTTTTATCATGAAAAAAAGATAAATATTTTGAAATGAAACTGTCTTGGAAAAAAAAAAAAGAGGTTATGACAAAATGGTTAAACAGCTGCAGAATAAAATGTTTCACTTCATTAGGCAAAGGATTTCAACTCAGTCCAAATTGGCTTGGGGAGAGGAGACAGGAAGTCAGGGAACTGAGCAGAGTGGTGCTATATCAAGTGACAGCAAGTGAGACACCCACCTTAGAAGACATTCCTTTAGATTATTCTTAATATACAGGGAAAAAAATCATATAAATTTAATCAGCAAACTGGAGTGGCTGCTATAAATGTAGTGGATGTTATCAATACTTGACTGACTTATCACTTCATGTGTCTATCTGGTTTTACATACACACATTTTTTTCCTCTGCTGACATCTTCTTTGGAGAGCTCCCTAGATCTGTTATCCAGGGACACCTGGCTTTGTCCCCACAACAATTCAGGTCTCCATAATACAAATCTTGTACATCAGTTAGATGCTGCCCTCGATATCCTGCTTATCTATTATCCTCTAAATACCAAAGGCTTTTGGGAAGGAGATGACAGAAGTTCACAGCTGGGGCTTATCTCTAAAGGCAGTTTCAGATGCCAGTTCAAGGTCTTGACTTTAATCTTCAAAGCAATTAACAGATGAGCCTCTGCTACACTGGAGACCAAATTGCTATCTCTACATTTCCTAAACAGTTGTGCTTCTTTGGGACAATGCTGCTCACAAAACCCAGACCATGCTTCATAAGAGCTGGAGCAAAACGCTTTCTGTCATAGGAATAGGCTATGAAAAAAGCTCCGTGGGAGAATTCAGAGCTTTACTCCACTCTCCTTTGTACCACTTAAGCCTTTTGCTACAGAAACAGCAAAATATTTTCCCCTACCCTATCCCTAATTAATAGGGGGGAAAAAAGCAAGCAAACAAAAAAACCAAAAAAACAACAACAACAAAAAAAAAAAACAAACAAAAAAAAACATCCACCCAAACTTGGAAAGTGTTCTATTCAAATGGAAAAAGAGCAGAGAATTTTTAAAGCATTCAGGAGAGTTTTAGCTAATGTTATTGTTATAGAAAAAGGTACAGGCAGCAATGTGAGCTAGTCAGGATTGTATGGTATGCACTCACATGAGCCAGTAGCTTTGTGTTAGCCTTGCAAACCACAGTCTGGAAAACACTGCACCGATAAGCAGAATCATGAAATAAACACACTGTAACTAAATTTTCTCTTCAAAACAGAGGCAGCCAACCTCAGTAGAAATAATATATTTTACATGGCCACTCTATCACCCATCACCTCAAAAACATCTTCTGTCCTATGCCAAAGTAACATACATAATCAAAATTATTAAAGATTAAAAAATATGCCTTTAAAATATTAGGTTCTGTTTCTTTTGATACACAGTCCAACAGAGGCACATCCAACGGGGTGCAGAAAGTTAAACAGCGGCAGTCATTGCAAAAATGAGCTGAAATAATGAGCATGAACAGGCAGGAGAAAACTGTGTCAGTGCATGGGTGAATGCTCAAAACTAACCTCCTGGACTCTCAAGCAGAAATCTGATACTTGCTAGCTACAACCAGTATGGACTGCTAATAAAGAAACATGAGATCAACCCACCAATTAAGAGGCTGCTCCTCTGCTGTTCTTCTATACACACTCCTTTTAGAACGGGGAAACCGGGAGGTTATTCCCAGCTAAAAAGATATCATGCCAAGACGTGGGGCCTTAAAATGAAAACGTGGTATCAGGAAGGTGAAGATACTGGCCCAGGGAGAGATCTACGAAAAAAACCAAAAGGGCTGATGCTGGAAATAATGGAAATGTGTAGACCAGTGCCAGGGATTCCCATAAAGCTGGGACAATGGTACTCATGACCAGTAACTAAAAAAATGCATCAGAGCAGAAAACACAGTTTGCTGTCCAGCATTCTTAGGTAAGCTGTGCCCTCCCTTTAGGGAAGGGTGGTCAGACCACAGAAATAAAACACTAGGGCTTTAACAGCCACAGAGAATAAACACAAAGTAAATTTAAAAATCCCACTGAAGTTTTTGCAGAGGTGATACTCCCTGCCTACTCAAGGATTCTGGATGAACCTTAGAAAGAATGGTATGGGATGAGAAGGAAGCAGGGAGGAAGAAGTGCTGCTGTTAATTTGGCATTCATTTGAAGGAGCTGAATGGGAGCCAGAATTAGTACAGATGGCATTTCAATTCCCCTTTCTTAAAAAAATACTTTTTAAATGGTAACTTTTTGTTTCTGTAAAGGCATTTTTAGCTGTGAAGTAAGGAAGTTAAGCAGTAGTTAAAACCTCGGCTTTTAGACAACACATCTGAAAACCTTTTCACAAAGTGACAACTAATGATGTGCACACAAAGTTTCTTCAGAGCCAAAAAGCTGCTGGGTAGTAGGGATGCAGAGGGCTGTTGTCAGGCATCCTAGGGAAGGACACTAAGCAACACAAAAGTGATAATACTGATGTCTTTGCACAGGTCAGGAGGCAAGTGTGGAGATTATAAAAAATTATATATTCTGCTTTGTTATTTGTACTGAATACTAGCTCTGACACTCCTCTGCTACACAGCATTCCAGCCAGCTGCCTGGTTTTCAGACACCTGAATAAAAGTCAATCTGACAGCCATCAAGGCTTCAAATCTGGAATTTTGACTGCATCTCAAACAATGACTCATCTCATGAAATCAGTAGCACAAGGACCTGCAAGGGACAAAGGTGAAATAAAAACTATGGTAGCAGTTTCGGAGTTTATCACCTTGCACAGAAATTCAGTCTGTGTTTAAGAGGAAGATTTTGTTCTGACTAGGAAAATCAGTCAAAACCACAAGCAGAGATTTGCAAGAAAAATTGGGCAAGAAAAATGACCCAGCACAAAATACTGCTGGAACACTGCCACATTAAAAAGGTCACATTGAGATAAGATATGAAGAACCTCAAGGCACATTAAAAAACTGCAATTTAAGTTCCTGTGGTAAGATACTCTTTCTAAAAACTGCAGTACTCAATTCCTTTGCATTATATTAATTCACTTTGATTCCCAGTGGCTAAATCCTACGACACCACAAGAGAATGGAATGCAAATGTCTTTTGGGAGGGGGGCAGTGGGGGGAGGGGGGAGGAAGGTGAAGAGGGAAATGAATTAGCTCTCAAAACACAGCAAGCATTAATCTAAATAATTTATTTTAACAGACTAAGCATTTGGGCTCAGTGCATACCCATGATAGAATGCAGCTGACTGGTCTAGTCCAACAGGAGAGCAGTCTAGACAAAGTCTAGTTTAAGAGATTAAACTTTCTCAGAGCTGCAAAGAGGTAGCAACTCTACCAAAGCCCAGGGGGTCCTGAAGCACACAGAAGCAGGTATTGGCAGTACTGCACCGCTTCATCAAGACCCTGTTTCTCTCACCTTCGATTCTAGGTTTCCCAAGCTACAACACTTTGTCTTGGGCCAAATCTGTTCAACTCTACTGCAGTCTATAGAAGGATCAAACAAAGAACAGGACAAAGTGGTAGAACCCCAATTTGACACCAGTCTTATGACACTTTCCAAGAAAAGTGTGTTAGTACTATCTGCTAGATAGAGGCTATCTGCTAGAACAGAGGCTTCCATCCTCTCCCTTCCGTTCTCTTTGAGGAAGAATCCTCCAAGGAACAATGATCCCAGAATCACAGAATATTCTGCATTGGAAGAGACCTACAAGGATCTTCAAGTATAGCTCTTAAATAAATGGCCTATAAGGAGAGCAAACCCACAACCTTTTTCTAACCAATGGAGCTAATCAGAGGTAACTCTTGATGTTCTTAAAAAAAAAAAAAAAACAAAAAAAACAAAGGCTGAAGCACATCAAACACATCTTTGAGTAATTTATTTTTCTGCATGCCTCATGTCTTTACAAAGTTCATATTGACACAGTAATCTCTCACCCTACTGACTGCGTGACATAACCATCTCTTACTCTCCCATAGCTGCAGTGAGGTGGCAAGAATGTGAACTAAAATGCATATCCAATGTATGACTGACATGTTGATGAGTGACAAGTTTAGCAAAATACTTTGGGTAGCACTGCATCAGCACAAGGTGTTCCAGATTCATCTGAACTTTCTGACATTCATCAATTCCCCTCAGCTCCTATTAATTTTAATGGCAGCAGCACTTCCTAAATGAGGTCGGCAAGACCATATAGTGCCATTCCAGTTAATTATCAGTTCTACCAAAAGCAGTAGCTGATATTACCAATCCATATGTAAAATTATTATAGTTGTCATGCTGCTTTTGCTGGCTTTGGTTATGGTTGGGATATGTTACTTTGGGCTTAGAGAGAATGATTAAGTTTCAGAATGATTCCTTTAATTTCATTTGGTGTGCATCATTGCAGCTGACCAGTCACAGTCAAGCCTGTACATAAACACTGAGCACTCAAGATATTTCACTGGTCAAGTTTACAGAGCGGCTGACATTGCAAATGCCTGTAGTTAAAAGCGAGTTGCAACATACAAGGTAGGGAAAAGTAGTATGACAGCCTCTAAAGACAATTTATAAGGTGGACAACTAAAAAGCAGGGAAGCTACAGGAGAAAGGGATTTTCTTTGATTCTCTTCTGGATTTATTAAATCCTTATCTTTATTATTTATTTGCACTCCATGTGCAGTTCATGAATTCTATCAGGGAGTTACACCCCACTATCTCTCTCCTATTTTTAAACACAATTGTGAATAGATACCTGAGTCAGCCTAAACTCTAATGGCAAAAAAGAAGTGAATAAACACCCTGTCATACATTCAAAGAATTTGAATGCTAATTGGTAGCCATGCATACTGTTGGAATAAGAGCTCCTAAAAATCCTTGTGTTATCTAGACAGAAGTCTAATAATCCAAACATAAGAATATATAGAACATGAACATCTGTCTTATTTTATAAAAGATTGTTTCAAGTATCAGAGTATAAAAGCTGACCAAAATTCTGAATTTCTACTTGTAAGAAACTTCAAAACAAATAAATTTCATTTGTATGAATGCATGAAATGGCAGTTCTGAACAGAAAACTGTGCAGATCTTTCAGAACCTCCAATTATTTCTTCCACATTTGGCAGGGATTTCCATTATTTCACAACAAATAAGTAGTACTGTATAATTACATATTACTATTATTGATGCCAGTACATGGATGTTCCATTATTTTCAACATTCTCTAGGGCAATTTGTAATTATCACTGTTTGAAGAATCTGGGGGTTTTTTTTCCTATTAAATTGTTTGACACAAAAGGATGTAAAATAGTATTTCCATATCTGGAGCAGCACATAGCACATTAAGAAAAAAAAAATATGATGTTTCAAAAGTTTGTCAATTTTTGTTTAGGATGTTTCACTTTTTTTTCTCTGTTCCATAATTAACACACACAAAACGTTGTCAGGAAAATTAATACCAATAAAATAAACATTTGTTTAGACAAGGCTGATACTTAAGTAAATCCAACAGCTGTATACTCCAGTCAGCAATGAAAGCAGAGATGCAATCACAGGAAACACAAGTGAGACATCTCAACAGAAGGAATTCAGCATCTGGACAGAAGGAGTTCTCAGGCACCTTACAAATCAGGGGGAATACATCAACTCCACATGCATGTTCCAAGACATCCTCTCCTTCCAGTAACCACTTGTGAAGCCAGACTCATCTGCAAAATACTAAAGAAAGATAAACTCTGAAACCATATGCCACTAAATGTCTTCCTAGTTATATGCAAGCTGCCACCTACTCAAGTCGTTTAAAAGCACATTCACAAGAGCAGTGCAGTACATAGGACTGGGTAAATGACTGTCAGTGCTCAGGTACAGCTTCTATTCATGTTAAAGGTTTAAGCCACAAAGGGATAAAAGCCCAGAGCTTAGATCTTTAGCCAAAGTCTCTACTCTATTTGCACAACACTGGCTCAGCACAAACTAAAATCCCACCTTCTCCCTGGATGCTGCTCTGCAAATGAAGCACAAAAACCAGAGGTAGTTAATGAATATGATGCATTATTTTCTGCCCAGAATCAGCAAAATGTTGCTTGGCACAGGTGCACATTAACAATGATGAATCTGAAAAGTTCACATTGATTGATTACTTGTATTTTCACATTCACCACCTCATACAAAGGGAAGGCAGATGACGATGTTGGAAATATCTCTCCCTTTACCCCTGGATATTCTGTGCTACCTTTTTCTTTAAAAGAAAACAACAAACAATAAAACCCTTTTTCTCAGCATCTATTTTTAGCTGTAGAGTTTTGGGGCGTAGAAGACAAATCAGATTATCTGAAAACATAGCTCCAAGGAAGGCAAAGAAGAATTAGGAAAGCTTCTGAAACAGTCAAGCCACTGTTGAAAGAAAACCACTTCCTTATCTAGCAGGGATGTGTAAACACAATTATTGCCAACAGCCTTAATATTCCTCACAGAAGTAGACATTTTTCAGGTCTCAGGCCAAGAGCATGAGGAGTAGGGGATAAGCATTTATACTGGAACACTTATACACATTTATACTGGAAGCCAAAGTCTTAAATGATGTCCATAAGGGGATTCCAGGGAACTCCACATCAGGTCTGATCCACCATGGGTTCACATGACCCATCCCCTGAGTGATATCAAGCAAGTTCAAAATCGTAACATGTGCTATCATAGTTTCCACAAAATGAGGTTTTAGTATGTAAGCTAATAATTTTGAAACTGCTGTCAAAACTGAGACCTGCAAATCCAGACTGAGTCTCGAAATCAGACCTTTCGACTCACCTGTTTCTAAATTCAAGGTCACCTACATCTGGGTCCGAGGTCACACTGTCACCCTCTATATAATGAAGAAACATTTCCATTCTGCATGGAATAAAACACAACAATGCCTCCTCAACTACCACGCTGAAGTTCAAAATAAACAATCCACCGGAGTAAGACAAATGTGACTTTAAATATAAATAAAAACACAGATGGAAATCATGTTTGTTTGAACATTACCAGCATCAACTAGGTAGCCTTAAATAAATAAATATGGCTTTCTCATACTTTGTGCCATCCAAGCCAGCCAATAGTCATCAATTCAACCACAGGAAGCTGGTGAAACCGACAGCACCATTTTTATTAGCAAAGTTACTTAGCTGCCAGTACTAGAGCATCCTTGCTGTTGAATCACATCAGGTCCACCTTGAGATTTTGGAGGAGGATGTATTTTGATTTCCACCATCAGTAAAAGGGAAAGTGAGCTAGACACAACTGAATGATTTTCCAAAATTGAGGGAGGAATTGCGTAGTATATATGACAACATATAGACAGTATCACCCAGGAAATCCATATACTTCTCTCTAATTAGCTTCTTTGGAGCAGATTGCTTTCAACAGGCTCACAAATATTGAGCTTGATTCACTGGAGACAGTTCTGGGTTCAGTTATTAACCTTTTAGCCCTTAAACAAGGAAAGTTTTAGGAAAGGTCTTTAAAGCATACATTAACAAGTATACTTGTCAATAGAAATCAAGGTAGTATCAAGATGTGAATTTTATTTATTTACTTCTGGTAAAGTAACAAAACAAAAAAAAGTACATATTTTGTCACTGATTAACAAATTCAGTTATAATCTACCTGAAAAAGCCTGGAGCGGAGATATCAAGTTTTAGAGTATTACAGCAGTTCCTAAATTTGGATTAGGTTGACAATACTATTAAACAAGTGCAAGATTTATCCCAAGCCCCAGGGATACTGCTGGCCAGCACTTGGCAGGGGAGGAGGTAAGAGAGAAAGGCATCCCATGCCCATGCCAGTTGATGTGATTAGGGCTGGTCAGCCTGCCCATTCCTGCAGAGGCTGCATCTGTTCCTGAAAGCAGTTGCCTTAACACATGGAGTCACATTCCTGCTTACCAACTCCAAGCTCCTTTCTAGCTGAAGTGAGCCAAGTCCAGATAATTCTCAAGTATCTCCATTGTTTCCTCAAATGACACTAGAAATGGGGAGAATGTGCCTGTCACAGAGATCAGAAGACTGAGCCTGTAGAACCATGTACAGATTTAATAAATTGTTTTAACAGTTGCAGAACTGTGTTTCTTTCTTCGTTTGGAATCAACTTCTACATTATAACATAGGGAAAAAAAAAGCAAATGGAAAAGTGAAAAGTTCTGCTGACTCAGATGCAGTTATGATATTAAATTTCCCTTTAGGAAACTTTAATCTTCCTTACTATTAGTTCAAAACAAAGACATAAAACCAAAGTTATCAAAAGAATCAAAACATTGCCAAAATAAAATTTTAATCTTAATACAGGGAACTATACATAAAATAAATTTAAGCTACATTAAGAAAATAACTACCAAATGCTACAAATATATATATATTCTTTGCAGTTTTGATCCGATACAATGAAATTGCCTTATATTTTTTTCTTTTTCATGCTCAAGTAGCATAGCCTTTTTAGTTTCCCAAGGTCCACACAGGGTATAATGAACTATTAAAATCAATGTTACAGTCTTCTATTACTCAGCTAATAACAGACACAAGCAATTATCTAAGGCAAGGCATGTAGCTCATAAAGGGGAAAGTAAAACCTTATCGCTGGTTAGATGCTAACAAACTGGATTAAAAAAATAAAAAAGCACACTGACAAAAATAAAGCCAAAGGAAAAAAAATCCAACCCAAATAAAAATAAAATTAAAAAAAAAACACCAAACACCAAAAAACACAACAATATCACAAAGAGAGCACCTTAGTTTTTGTGCTGGTTTTGGCTTGGGATAGACATAATTTTCTTCACAGTAGAGAGTATGGGGCTAAGTTTCATTTTGCTTTTGAGCCAGAAACAGTGTTGATAATATAGGAATTATTTTGGTATTAATGCCCAGGGCTTACACACGGCCAAGGCCTTTTCTGCTTCTCATACAGCCCTGCCAGTGAGTGGGCTGGGGGATACACAGGAAACTGGGAAGGGTCAGCCAGGACAGCTGACCCCAACTGGCATCATGCTCAGCATACAAAATGGGGGGAAAGAAGGAACTGAGAGACATATTTGGAGTGATGGCATTTGTCTTCCCAAGTAATGTGTGATGGAGCCCTGCTTTCCTGAGGATGGTTGAGCACCTGCTGGCCTATGGGAAGTGGTGAATGGATCCCTTGTTTTATTCTGTTTGCACACACGGCTTTTTCTTTATCTGTTGAACTGTCTTTATCTCAAGGATATCTCACTTTTGCCATTCAGTTCTTTCCCCCATCCCACTGGAGAAAAAGAACAAGCAGCTGTGTGGGGCTGAGGTGGCAGCTGGGGTTAAACGAGGACACTGTTGCTAATAGAAAAAAATGCCATTATCTATGTTACTTACACATAGAGAGATGAATGAGATTTGGAAGGAGTATACCTCTACTACTTTTCCTATTGAACAATTATTCACAACTCTTAATGCTTTTATAGTTGTGTGGGAAAAGAATTCACCTCATCAATCCAACAGGAAACTAACCCAATACATGCAATGACCATATTTCTTTTGAACTATTGTGTTCAATTAGCTTATGGTAAAGCCATAAAAAAGCCAGATAAAAAAAATCCTGTTACAAGGAATTTTTATTCCTGTTACAAGACTACAGCAGCCCAGAGTAGGGCTGAGGATAGAGAAAGGGTATGAAAGAATAAAAAAGGACTAGAAATGCCTCACTTCAGTGACTTCAACCCACTGCATCATTTCAGCTAAATTGTTTTACCACTGCTACAATTTCATATTGAGCAAGCACAGAGAAAGAAGGTCAGCTTCCTCTCAAAAAGACTTAATGCCATAGAAGGACACAAAAAAATATTGCGGAGTCCAAGAACCAGCCCAGACATGATAGAGATCAGAAAACAAAATTTGACAAGAGTCTTACTACAGAAGGTTCCACTGTGGAGATCAAGAGAGCCCCATAATTCCTGTCAATAGCTGTCCTCTGGATCTGATAGAATTGCATAATAATGCAGAAAAAGAGAATTAAGGAAAAACTTGGTAATTGAGAAACTTGTCTAATGGAAATCCATACACATCCTAGAATAAAGTTGCAGTAGCTACTTAAGTGCCATGCTCTTATTATACTTTTATGCTTTGTGGGATTATGTGAGCCCATTCTTAGCACATAAGGAAATAGCTCACCTTGACATATGAGTAAGAAGGTACCACACAACAGTAGAAGCAAAAGACAAAATAGGTGAGTCATGTACAAGTAATTTAAATGGATTAGGAGCTCTAGACTACTTCTCTATGTAATCAGCAAAACAGACCTCTCAATCAAGAACTGTGACAGGAGTCATGATAAGCACATAATTGGAAAGGCAAGAAGAGAGGGTTGCAGCAAAACAGTCTTTTAAAGCAACACTGATCTATCCACATCTGGAAAGTATGCAGATATGCAGCTTCAAACAGGAAAGTTCATCTACTTTCTATATTGGAATTCTTTTCAATCCTTTAAGTATCTTGATCATTTTTCCAGATGTACTGGTGAGAGGCCGGGGGGGAAAGATTCCTGATAATTGACAGCGTGCAAACAGTAAAGTAATAGTCAGCAACAGGTACTAAAGATGAAAGATTCTTTCGGAAGGAAAAAGAAGAGGGTTTATATCTTGTTTGGGAAAGAAGATATGTGAGGTTTGGTTTGGTTTTTTTTTTAATCTCTTGTTTTATCCCTTGTTTCTAGCTTTAGTGTTTTTAAGACAGTTTGCTTCCTTTAGACAGCAAATTGCCTACTACAAGCACCACCTCTGTATTTCAGCTTAATTTGTCAAGCAGAAAGCATCCACATTTCAGTAAGCATAAGGTAGATTCTTTAATAATCTATCCAAAACACAAATTTAGAAAAGCAAAAAGCCTTGAAATCACCTTTAAAGACAGAAAGTTTTGGCTACACAGAAATAAGTAAATAAAAAATAAGGCCTTATTACTTCATTAACCCAATTAATTCACTTCATGTTTGTCACATCTTGTGCATTCCTACCTTCAACAGCTCTCTTCCAGTAATCTAGAAAAATTATACAAATAGGTAAATTGATATTATACTAAGTTAGTTATCGTTCTCCCCAAACTTCTGCTCACTTATGAAAATTGCACTGCAATTTAATAGGAGTTTCCAGTTTAATATGGTCTAAGTGTCCATGGAGACTGTCATAAATGAAACACTATCACCTAAGAGAAGATGTCAAAGACCTTGGTCCAAGTCCTGGCAGAGCAACCTCTCAAGACAGGTGGAACTTCAAATATATGAAAAGGATCTAGGTCTCTGATCCATACTTGTCTGTGGCAGTGAAGGACACTAAAGTAGTTAACTATGGCTGTAGGAAGACTGCCACACTGCCTGCAAAGTCAGCAAGAGGGAATGTATTCTCAATTCTCCCACTTCAGTGCAAACTCTGATGGCTTGCTTTACACTTCTGAGGGGTTGGAGCTGGGCTGCCAGACTCATGCTGAACGGCCTGAGGCTCACAGACACATTCTGTCTCTCCAACTCTCCTCACTGAAAGAATGGACACTTCCCCCAGGTGTCCATTCTTCAACTGCTACAGCTCATCTGTCAACACCTTGGTGGGAAGATGTGCACACTTATTCTACTTTGAAAGGAGGATGGGTTAAGAGCATATGACTGCAACTTTAGTAGGATGCTTGTTTTAATTATGCAATTTGACCATTAATATAACCAAATCAGAAAATAAATTATCTAGAAAACATTCTACTTTGAGACAAATTCAAGAATGACTGGGGGAAAAGCAGAGTTTTGAGTGGCTTGCTACTAGGCCAGAGATTACAGAAAACATTCTGGAGCAGAATTTTACCTGCCTTTAAAAACTGAAAACATTTGTTTTCTAAAAAACACCCTTCCAAATTTAAGAGAGGACATCACGTTGCAGTCAGATCAAGAACATTAGTGACTCAGTCCTCCTCAACCTAGGGGGCTGCTAAACTCTGAAACTTGACAAAACCTTTACTTACAATCTGGCCTACAACACGAAGTTACATGTCCATCTGTGCAGGCTAGCTAGTGATGAATATCACTGTGAAGATTCCTGAAAAGAAACCTAGAAGATGAACATAACACGTTTGGAAACAATGGAAGTTGAAAAAAGACATATCAAGCCCCACAAAACACGTTAGTAGAAATGAAAACTTCCTCCTTAGGGAACCACTGTTTGGCAAACCCCCAGTATCCTTCCAAAAGCCAGGATATCTTTTTCCAGCACTGACTGGTAGTTTGGAGCATCTACAGAATATATATCAATCCATTGTGGTTTATTTTTCATTTGGCACAAAAGCTTCTTCTATGTGGACATCACAATGCTTTAGACCACACTTCGATCCAGAAAAAAACATTCCTATAAGCATTTTAGCTGAAACTCAAAGTGCTCAGGCTGCTTGAAGACTGCAGCATATGAAGTTAAATATGAAATATCTTCACAGAAATTAACATGGAATTTTGAGCCATTCCTCCCACTCTCACAGTACTGTAGAAACAGAACCAAAATTTGGTGGAAAACTGGTGGAACAAGTAAGCAGGCAGATTGTGTGCACACATGTCAGGGTCCTTCCTTCCAGTGAGAGTCACTGTGTGACATTGTGCAAAGGTTTGCCATGCCACATTCTCGAGCACCTGAGCAGAGCTTTGGGAATAAAGCAGTGCTACTGCCCTGCTATATGTTCTTATTTCTGCAGAGACTGGTATGGCAAATAAATGAAAGCCTCCTTCCCACTTTAAATTTCTTAGCACAGATTAACTCTGCAGGTAAATTTTTTCATTAAAATCCTGTAGCTCAATTTCCTGCATCTACGCATGCTTTGACCTTATTTCCAGGAAGAAAGTGAAATCCAGTTCAGCCTTTTCTTATTAATTTAGATTCAAACACTAAACAAAACTAGGGAAAAGCATCATTTAGGATGAGCCTGATAAAAGCATCAGTGAACTGCCTGGCTGTCATATGTGAAATTCATGCTTGATCCAGAAAATAAACAATTATTAATTGAACTAAATAAAATTATGTTGTTAGGTGATGTTTCTATTGTTTCAATATCAATTCATTGACATGTACTAATGCTATATGCTTTTTTTGCCCAATCTATTAAGTAAGATCCAGAAAACAGTTCTTGATTATTTCTGACTGAAATTTCTGGCAGGCAGCAAGTGGCATAACATGAGGCGATTCATTCCAGTGAAAATAGGAAGGTATAGTCTTTATAGGTAAAAGATAAACTCTGACATAAGAAAGAAATTATAACTCAAATACAACATCTTTCAAGATGGCATCCCAAAAACCACCAAGGACTAGAAAACCTTTGTAAACTGCAGTAGATTGGATCATGCATAACATGCTCAGCTATGAAGCATCTCTCTACAAATGCAAATAGGGCTCTTTTCTTCAAGAAAGAATACAAATTCTTCAAGGGCAAATACAAAACAGAAAATAGGCATGTCTGTGTAGGAGTTGGACTCATCTTCCAAACCATCCCATTTGACTTCTGTCATATGAAATGACTTCCAGTTCTTTTAATGGCAATCAATACTGCCTGTTTCAATTAATCTGAAGCTAAATCAGATTAGAAACAGTGTCACTGGTGTAATGACTGACAACTGATCACTTCAGTATTACTCTGATGCTCCATAGTGGAAACTATATCAAAAAAAAGCCAAATGTTTCTTCAATTTTTTGTAAGCTTTGGGTTGTGATTTTTTACTTTTTTTTTAAACTTTCTCCAAAATTAATTCTTTGAATAGGATTATTTTAATTACTTAAGAACAATCATTTTAATGTCATTCATAAGAACCAGAATAATGTTACATATAACTTGACAAAATGAAAACATTTAAAATCCAAACACATCAGGAAATTCACTAAAGAAAAGCAATTCCCAGCAAAACCTCAAATTTTATTAAAGTCATAAAAACAGAGAGGTGCAGAGCATCAAATATTGCATCTTCACAAGGTGATTTATCATGCAGCATTCCAAATGACAAGATAAATGACAACTGAGATTGAAGGAGGAGGTGTGTCCTTAAAAGTTTATACTATCTTGTTAGAGTTTATCTCCAACGGGATTCAAGATGGTAGGAGTAGAGGATATCTCTGAAAATTTTTCAAAACAGAAGATTTTAAGTGCATTTTTTTATCATTATTTGTGCTCCAAGCTGTTGTGGTTTAACCCCAGCAAGCAACCAAGACCCACACAACCACTCACTCACTCACCCACCAGCAGGACTGGGGAGAGAAACAGAAGCATAAAAGACAAAAATCTTGTGGATTGAGATAAAGACAATTTAATAGGGAAAGGAAAAGACATGCACACAAGCAAATCACAACAAGGAATTGATTCACTTCCTCCCATGGGCAGGCAGGTGTTCAACCATCTCCAGCAAAGCAGGGCCCCATCACACACAGAAGTGACCTTGGAAAGTCAAACATCATCACTCCACACATCCCCCTCTTCCTGCTTCTTCACCCCACTTTATATACTGAGCATGATGTCAGATGGTCTGGAATGTCCCTTTGGTCAGTTTGGGTCATCTGTCCTGGCTGTGTCTCCTCTCAGTCTCCCATCCACCTCCAGCTTCCTGGCCAGTGTGGCTATACAGAAAGCACAGAATGCCTTGACTCCATGCAAGCCCTGCTCAGCAGTAACAAAATCTCTCTACATTATCAACCCTGTGTTCAGCACAAATCCAAAACATAGCCCCACACCAGCCACTGTGAAGAAAATTAACTCTACTCCAGCCAGAACCAGCACACAAGCATACCTCTCTTTAGTTTCTGACTTCACCAAACTTAAGAGCATCCATGCCATTCAATTACATTCTGGCCCTTAAAAGTGGCCATCTGCTTCATTAATATATGAGACTTTCTAAAAAGAAATAAAAATCCCTAAAGAATAAGAGTGACTTTATCATCATCTCACATCTTTCTGCAGGTCCAACTCCATTTAGAGTTGAACAAAGTAAATCAAGGATGACAGTTTAAATTAATTTGGAATATCAGTAAAAAAAGAAATTATTTCAGTTTAAGAAAGTATTCGGTAAGCTTACTTTTAGCTGAATTTTTGGTGAAGTAAGGTAGAATTTCTAGAATTAATGATGTAGAATTTCTGTTTCTCATACATGGGATAAACAATGGAAGGTACTTGAAATTATGCATATGCAATTTGGGTTATTTTATTGTATTTAGAGAACAGGTACAAGCTAGATTGAAATAAAAGCCTGTTATTAAAAATTAATGTTCTTTTAGCTTTTTGCACAGATTACTCTTCCAAATATCACAGTAGACACGTAATGAATTGGACATCTGACATTAAAAGAAATAACACTTACCCCAAGAACCTTTATGATCACATGTCACAGCAATCAGCAAAGACCTTTGGAGTTCTTACTTTGCTTTGAGGAACCCAAAGCCCTTTTCTAATCTATGAAAGCCCTCACACTTGTAGGTAAGATGCTGGCTACATGATGAACACTCCCTCCCAAGGGCAACAAAGCTCTGCTAGGACAAAGTGTTGCTCGGTTGGAGCAGCAGCAGTGCAGCTCAAGTCTGCAGTAAAACAAAAGGGGAATTCCTTCATGAAAATATCTGGGACTGAAGCTTTCTCTTATGCCATATTTATAAGGCTTGAACCTGTGTTCTTATAAGCACAGGGAGAAATACAACCCCTGAAAAGAGAGAGACACTTTTCAGGAAACCCGCTTTAGGATCCCTGCTGGAGTAACTTTCTCCGTTCCTCTCCCACCTCTCAAAAATCTGTTTATCCTGATATGTTGACTTTAATGGAAGAAAAAAAAACAATCCACATAAAAACTGAAGTGGTTCAGAAAATTGATGGGTTCTTGTCCTCCTGTTGGGAAAGTTGTGGCCAGTTTCAATGTGACAAGTGGCTTGTAGGCAACCATTGGACTATGGCTGCTTTGGTGGCAGATACACAGATTCAACATTAACAGAGCACAGATGGTCAAGGCATTTAGTCTCCCCAATGAGCCTCCATATTTTTCCTGGACTTTGTCTGCTGAGAGGAAATATTGACAAGAGGCTCCTCCACACAGGCAACCAACAAACCAAACCACTTAATTTAGGATCCTTTTGAAACCGAGTTCATGAAGCATTCAACTTTTTCACAAAAGATTTCAGGTTTTACTTTGGACCTAGTAAAATACTGTGGAAAAATTCAGTGAAGAGCAATGGAAATCATTAAAAAAATATTTGATCTGCTAAAAGTGAAAATCAATTTATTTAACTGAGAAGACTAACTTAACTTCCAACTACCTGCAAGAAACCTACAGCTGGAGGATCTCAATCCAGCAAACAAGTATATAGCAAGATCTAAGAGCAAGAAATAGAGTTGAAACCATTTCAGAAAAAGAATAAAACCCAAATGTTAAATAAGGATCATTTGTCACTAGGACAGTGTACTAGAGTTTATGAACAGCTTAAACCAAACAAAACTGGAAATTTTGGGGTCACACTTCCCTGGTAACCTTAAAAAGCTTCCACCTGTCCATCTGGTATACAATTCCTAGGCTGTTTTGAAACTTGCCTGGACAAGTGTGGGGTGCACTGTGTAGATAGATAAATATCAGGACATCTTGAGCCTACCAGAGGTTTCCTTCTATCACAACAAAATTACAATAAACAAAGTATCATAAATAAAGCTCTGGATAGATAATACATTTGCATATGTATGCCTTTGAAAATATTTTTGAGCAAGTTATCTGTAGGAAAAGGCTAAATCTTCCTGCAAATTTTGATTGGAGTTTTATGCCTGTGCACACCATAACAATCATTGACACTGGGGTTCACCCACATATTTTAGATTACAATAGCAGGATTTCTGGTTTTGTCTAAATTAAACACGACTCTATATCACTCCTCCTTTTGGCACTGGGTTATTGTGTTCTTATTGTTGTGTATTTCTATACCCACTTGTGTCTGCTACTATCCTGCCCTCCCCCAGCTTCTGGTAGAAAGAGAGAACAATACATATTCACTGACAAAGAGCTTAAAATTTTATACCTTCAAAACAGTATTAATGCAATTTTCTGTGGCATGTTGCAATGCCAAAGGAAAGATCACCATTCAGGTAAATACAGAAGAAAAAGACATGTTAACAGCTGATTTTTGCTTTTGTGAGTTTTTTCCCCCCAGTTTTGAATTTTCACTTGGAGCAGTGGTCTGGTGCTTGCATTTAGCATCAGGCACCAGCAATTAACCTGAATGAAGATAACTTCCCTCTGGTAGAAGAGATGATGAGAATCATTTCATGTCAATGGAACCAAACATTTGGAGAACAGCTTCTAATCAAGATCGATACTTATAATGAGAAAAGGGCTTAAAACCTAGCAAAGCAATAATGCACATATTAGGTTTTTGATTGAACATGCTGATAACCTCAGAAACAAACATTGCACCAGTCAACCTGCAACAAACATAATGGGACTGCCACTCTCACAGGGGGTTTGAGTCAATCAGTCCCAAATCTTCACAAAGGCAGGCACCAAAATACTGTGCACCCCCACCAGCTACATCACTGCTCTTTTATCCAACACATTTCAGCAGAGGCTTAGTCTCAAAAGACATTGCTAAATTTTTTTTCTCCTCCTTATTTGATGTATAATTGACTTTTCTAAACAATATACAGTTATGCTAACCATTTTGTTTTGTAGGCAAGAGAATAACTACTGTGTTTTCATTTTAATGTATAATTCCAGCCCAATAATCCTACAGGGAACGTTTTTAATAAGATATGAAATTTCAGAGGAAGAGAAAGCAGTAGCATGAATGGCCTGTTCCTATTCCTTCTGCAGTACTTGTTTTCAGTATCTGAGGTAAGAGACATTTAATGCCCTTTGGGTTTTATAATTTATTTTACAATTTTCTACTAATGAGTATCAAGGAATGCAGCACTGTCCAGATATAGTGCTAATTAACAGGGTTACTTATACAACCAAATTTGGTCTGGATCTTTACGTGGTTTTCTCCCAAGACATAATTCAGTTCTCAAACTCATGATGGCTCTGTATATGTGCAGATAATCCAAGTTTTTCCCCTCAGTTCCTTGGCCACATAGAATTTGTACAGTGGGAAATCCCTCCTGGCTCAAACTGGGGAGAAAGGAAACTACAGTTTTTGTAATCTAACCTTTCATGCCCTGAAGATGTGCAAATGGAAACAAGGTGTTCCAACAATCAGCTGCCCAAAATTTTCAAAGAAATGGGCAATTTCCCAGGAAACGTTTTGATTTTCTTAACTGAAAAAACATTCAGCTGTAAAATATGCAACCAGCTCTATTAAATACCATGAAAACCATTAAAATATTGATAATTCCTGTCTGCAACGGTTTGCTAATCAGCACCAAAGACACACTCTGGGTTTGACGATGAACTACATCTGTATGAAATCAGACATCCAGAGTGTCTGAGGGATTTGAGATGGAATGTAGACCACAACTCAAGCTTCCCTTTCTTCCCCATAGTCATTCTCACATGCTTCAACTCTTTTCCTTCCCTTTCACATTCTACTTTCCCAAAGTCAGCATGAAGTTATATGAGTACTTCAATTTCTGGAGATACTTTTAAACTGCACTTTCCCCTCCATGCACACATACTGTATCTGAGCTCAGAACCAAATTCTTTGAAATCAAGCAAGCACTTTTCAAGGAGTAAATGTTTCATCTTGAGCAGCAATGCTGTAATAATTCAGTTTTTCACAGTTTTCACAAGACCTCTGAAAGCCTAGTTAAAAAAGTTTAAGGATGCAATGAGTTTAAGGATGCAAGTTCATCTGGGAAGACCATCTGAGTTGAGCTCCATACAGGCAGCACATGTCTCAACAACTCCCACACCCTCTAAACTTCAAGAGACAGCAGGAGCAGCTCAATATAGTTAGATTTCAGAGGGAGCAGGCATTAAACAGATCTGACTCAAGAGTGCTCAGTGACAGAAGGGAGGCATGAAAGACTGTCCTCAGCACAAAACTGCAGCTCAGCTCTACTTGATCTGCATAGGATTCAAGAGGCTTAGGCTGGGTTTTGACTCCACAAAAGGCCCCCTTCCTGTCACCCCAGTCAGCAACATAATGAGACACCGAAGTCAATGACAAACAAGAGCAGTAGTTTTCCCAGGAGTTCCAAAACTATACAGACAACTATAGCAGAATGCATCCTAACAAATTAGTAGTCTGAACAGATACCAACATTTTCTTTAAAAAAAAATGTTCATAATCATTTAGTCTTTAGAGAAGTGCATGTTTGCACAGGATACTTTGTGATCATTTCATGAACCAGCCATCGAAGGAACCAAATTATAAATTGTACAACACACTTAATTTGGTAAGGAATTCAACTGGTTAGAAGTATAGCAATACTATATTCAGTTTGCCTATAAATACCTATAAAGAGTCAAAAGTATCTAATATTATATTAGATCTATAGAAATGCGAGTTCTACTTACAACCAGATATCTAAATAGTTCAGGATTATTACTATAAACTTCATAGCAGCAGTTCCATAACAAGTTTAATTTTTCTTCTCAAGCTCTATATAAATTTCACTGAAATGGGCAAAGAAGTGGCACAAGCTCAAAAACAGAGATGAAATTGGCTTCTGTTGACTTCCCGGTATTTATTTCATGGAGAGGTAAATATTGACAATGATTAAGACAGATTAGAAGAAGGTTAGCAAGTCAATATGTGCCTTGAAGGAAGAGAACACTTGATATTTATTAAAGCCATGATATATTAACTAGAGAAGATCTTCCTTTGCTTTTTTAAAGACAAAGAATGTTGGCTATCACAGGACCATTCATTGCTATCTAGCAGCTCATTTGACTTTAACCACTGTTTTCCTATGTTTTGAAAAATCCCAAATATCCCAAATCCCCTCTGGATACTTGCAGAACACTATTTCCTTCTTGCCTTTGAGCCAAACAGCATGTGTTTCTGTGTCTGTATTTTTACTGGCACTGTTGCTATCACAAATACTGAGAAATTTTTCTTCACGTTTAAGCACATGAGTCCTGTCCATAACTAGCAAAGCATTTCAGAACATATCTGCATGCAAGAATAATATTTTCATTCTTTGCTGAAAGAAGATTTATCATTCTAAACTGTGAGATAAAAATCATAAAAATGATGGTTTTGTGGGGAAAAAAAAAAGCCATGTTTCTCTCCATTTCCTTCAGCGAAGGTCTCGCAAATATTAGATTCACTTTCAGATCCAAGTTTACCAGTAATATCGTGTTTTTAACTTGAAACAATTTTTCCATGCTTTAACAATTTAAAGCTGGGTTTAAAACGTTAAAGTACTACAAGTTACCAATAATGGCCAAAACCAGATCAAAAAGTAGAGGCTTCACATTAAGTTTTGCATTTGGTTTCCAGTTTTAAAACCACCCCGCAAACATGAATAAAATCTGGAGAGGAGAATTTATGAACATTTGCATATTCGAAGACTAGAAAGAAGATCACTCATTACATAATAGATATTCAGAGGTTTCAAAATATCTTGTCATCAAGATACTGCTACGTGACAAAAATGAATCAGATTACCAGAGACAAGGTCAGATCAGTATGTATGAAACCTAAGTCACAGAATGGGTCAGGCTGGAAGGGACCTCAGTGGGTCATCTGCTCCAACCTCCCTGCTCAAGCAAGGCCATCCTAGAGCATCTGGTACAGGATTCTCTCAAGACACTTCCTGAATATCTCCACTGAGAGAGACTCCACCACTTCTATGGGCAATCTGTTATGGTGCATAGTTACACACACAAAGTTCTCCCTCACATTTAGAAAGCTATACTTGGAAATTATGTCCCTGGTGTTCAGATGGAAATCAAAGAAACATAACACCAATGAGTGACCTAACCTTTAGCTTCTGCTCAACATTATAGATTTTAGCTAAGAACAGCATTCATTATGGGGAGCTGCCATTCCTAAAAGGAATTCTTGAGCCATTCCTGAGGAACATCATAGTAACAATAAAACTCTGTAAAACAGAAAAATTAATTTCTTGTAAAGAAAATGTTATAGCCTCAAGTTTCAACAGCTTATTGTGAGCAAAGAGCAACAAGTATCTATTTAAAAATAGTACTTAAAAATTAAAAAAAATTCTCCCTCTTGAAGTTTAACAACAACAAAAAAAGTCTAAAGTGCTCTTTGATATTTTTAGTTATTATTTTTGCAATACCTCCAGAATAGATCCCAGAAAAATGTAGAGAAATCTAGTATGCATGGGCAAGATACAAACAATCTTTCTGTACTCTGAAATATTGTTTGGGGAAGAAAAAGACAGTTCTGCTGCCCCAGAAGGGATTGGCTAATTTCTTGTGCCAGTGTTCCTTTTTCTGGTTTGGTTTATAACAGATTGTTAACCTGTCATTTAGCTTCTGACTGTGTTTCTGCTTTTCCCTGGCTGTTCTGTCCAGCTGACTCATTTGGCCTAGTTCCTCAAGTGACAGACAACTGAAAACAAGAGTGTCCTCATCAAGAAACTGCTATACATAAAGGAAACAATACAGCACCCTGAAGATGCAAAAATAAAAACAAGTAAATGCTGTAAAATACAGTTTCTTATAAATGTGCAGTTGTACTTTTTTTTAGGATCCATGTTTGATCATATACCAATATGTCTAAAACAAATTTAGAAAGATATCCTAAAATCTTCCTAAATTTCTTTCACCAAGCTGCAAAGCCCCAGGGGAAATTCTAGGACAGAATTTCAGGCACTTTTCAAAAGTAGAGGTCAACACTATCCGATGTTTTAGAGCTCTATAACAAATTGTCACAAATGGTGCCTGTTATCGTCAGTACTATATTCTCAATGTATCTTATATTAAAAAAGTACTACATGCATTCCTAAAGCTAGGACAATTATCTAGGATATTTCAATCTACTTTTGAGTTTTCCTTAAACTGTTTTCATCCTGCCAAGTAACATATCTCTTTTACTGGTAAATATACAGAATATCTTTCATTGAAAATCTTTTACTGTAGTTAATAAAACTCCAAATTATATTATTGAAGTTGGCCACAAAATACTGCTCAAGAAACAAATTAGGAGCTCACATGGAAGCATCCTAGATGTAAACTTCAGCATATGTTCCAAAAGCAGTAAGTGAAGCTAGCACTGCCTGAGGAAGCTTTTCACAAAAACACATATTCAAGGCTGCTCAAAGAATTTACTCTTGCAGTGGTCAAATCACAGTAGAAGTTGTTCAAATAGTTCTGCAAAATCATTCTGCATGTTGAAACAAAACATGAGCTCACTGAAATTGCAGAAATTTAGTTCATGAAGAGTGGATATAAATCTTACACGCTCTGATGGAATCATCAGAGGTCTATCCATGATAACCCCACTTGGCCTGCACTTCTTTCATTGTTTATACACTCCACTGACTTATCCACACCACCTCAACACACTGTATACCTTCTACTATTCTCCACGGAAGAAAACTCATCCCTGTTGGTACAGTCCTGCTTTGGCAGCCTTCCCTTCTACCTCAGGCCATGCAACTGCCAGTTCACAGCTTCTCTGGTCTCAGTTCCACCAAACCACCATCCCAGCTGTAAGGCAGCTTCCAATACATTTCCTTTTCCTTGTTGCTCTCTGCCTGGGCACTCCATGTTAAAGAGGCAGCTAGCAGCTAGCCACCAGCAATCAGCTGTGCACCACCTGCTCCTCTCATCGCCTGACCATCTTCCCTGGATTAAGAAGAAACTTGATTCACCCATAAGCAAGACAGAGAATGAAAGGCTGCTGGAGACATCACACAGGCATAAAACAGACCACCACAGTTCATGCACATATGAATATGCAGTCCTGGTAAAACTGTCAAGTTTCCTCTTCAGAAAACTGCCCTCTCCATGCCAGAGACTCCCTGAAACTTCAAGCACAATGTGCAGAATGAGCTGGGACTTCAACTTCCCTGGAGGCTATAGATTTACCAGCTGAGTTCACAGTTCGCTAAAATAGGATACAGACATATTCAGCAAAAGGGTTTAATTCCGTTAAGTAATTATTTCACCTGTGGTCTAGGGTATTAATTTTATTAGAGTTTTATAAAAGAAAGTCATTACAGATACGTTAAAGGTGAACACCTACAAAGTGAATGGCAGCTATAAATCCATCACTATGTAATTGTTGAAGTTCATATTCCAATGTATTTTCTTGCTCTGTCTTCTTCTTCTTTCTTTTTCTCAAAGATTTAGTTTTCCCAATAATTAAATTAAATTAGATAAATTTGAGCCTAACTGAAACTAATTTTGTATAATATCCCAAACCATTTGCATAAGGCTTCTAAAAATCTCCAAGCTATTTCTCTAGGCAGTGGGGTAGCTAATTATCTACCTCTCTAAGCAGCCTTCAAGGCATCACAGATCGTATGTTTAGAAGACAGAATAATTTCATTCCATTGCAAAAAAAAAGTGTCCATTGCAATCCTAATGCATCATGAAAATTCCATGTTTCCACAGAGATTAAATAATTCACCCTCCATGGAATATATTTGATCATATAATAACAGGCAGACATGATCATTATGCCCTGAATATCACCATTTAGGAAATCAATTCCTGAACTTTTGGGATATGCAAATCCAATTGATTCTTGAACTGTGGAACTCTCAAAATGAACTGAGACTTTTGGCAGCATGCAAATATTCACCATCCCTTCAGGCTGGGCCAATGTATCTGGCATCCTCTCCTACATACAACAGAATCCATCTCAACCCAGTAGGATATCCTTCCCTGCAACAATTTGTTTTACAAAAGCTAAACTATACTACAGAACCATTGTAATTGTGATCATTGTTTATCAAGGCTAAAGTATTAGAATCAAAGGAATTAAATATGAAATTGTTGCTCACAGGCATTGTCCCTCTGTACATTCTTAGAATACAGTTAATTTTTCAAACAAAAAATGAGTCCCTCAGCCACAACCCCTCACCAACACAGTGAACATCTGACTGAGGTTGACTCATAACCTGCTGCTTTGAACCATGGCTGGGCTGAGCTCTTGTTTGACTATATATAAGAATCTGGTAGGACTCACCAAGATCCAAAATATCCAGATCTCTCACGACTCTTTCATAGTGACAATTTTCAACTCAACAACAACAGAATTAAAATGGTTTGTCACTAAAGCAAGAGAAGCAAACACATAACAGAATAATTCTTTTTTTTTCCCAAGCATCTAAATATAAAGATATTCATACCCCAGTCTAAAACTACAGCTCTTATTGTACTTGAAAATTAAGTTCTCTTTAAATTTTAGGTGATCAAGTTTTTTCTGGAGTCTATATGCAAGGAAAATTCCTTTTGAAATTAATATGTTCCAAGCATTAAAAAAGAATTTTAATTCCACAGGTGGGCAAACCAGTGCTGAAGACACCCCAAGGCAAAGTGCTCAGCAGAAGCCTATTCATAACAGAGATATGAGGGATTCATATCATGAAGTCACAATAACAATTTCTGTCCCAGCCCATTTTAAGAGCTTAAACCCTAAACAGTTCACCAAGGAAGGTCTACCACATTACATTTACAACCATAACAAAACCACTTCTAGATCCCTGGAGGGATCAGTTATAATCCCACATTTAAGTTACAATCAGAGTCTCACATCCCATCTGTCTAAATGACTTACTGACACAAGCCAACAACAAACTCTCTGGTGCCATACTCAATCCTCTTCCCTTGGTGATCCAAGCATCTAAAATAGAAATATTAAGAGACCCAAACAAAACCTGCTGCAGTGCAAAGGCACATTATAAATCATTTTTCTGAAGTTTTGAAACTCTTGAGTGCATTTTCACCCAAGTGAACTAAATCCTTTGCATCCTTGAGCATGCACACAGGAAAGGGAGTAACAGATGCTTCTGAATATTCCTCATTCACTTTATGACTAGGATCTATTATTTCTTCCATAGAAAGGGACCAAAGTGTTGTTTTATGCAAATCATCTTTATTTTGAGGATGGAGAAGTATTCATCCTGCCACTTGAATATTAAAGTTTAAACTTAATTCTTTTCAACAGTCTGCATTACAGGACTTTTCCTTCCATTACCCACAGGTCTACTGAGGCCATGAGTAACCTTGAATTGGAGGGAATATACTCCTCTTCTCCATCCTGTACATCAATGAAACTAAAAAAATACACAGCCAACATCTGCTGCAGTAACAGAAATCATTTAAAATCTCATTATCAAGGTGCTGATAGGAAGAGATAGTATGCATTTAGGGCAGAGAGGCTGGAGAGAGGAGTCAGTGCATTATCCCACTACCTGGGAGTCCTGTTCTGCCAAGGACTTCTAAGTCATCCTAGGTAAAGCAGAGCATTCCTCCAAAACCAGGCTCCCCAAACTGTCAGTTTCTCTCTGCTCCATTTCTCCTCTAGTATTAATTGACAGAATTGTTCTTTTCTCCAAAGGTTCTGATAGTACACAATATGCAATACTGAAGTTCTGTGGGCATAGGAGTTGCAATAAATACCCTCAAATAAAAATATGGACTTGTATTTGTTTACCTGAATAACCCCAGCATGCTTAAAGCATTGTAAAATCAAAACTCTTGTTCAAACTCACTGATAAAAATTTTAAAAAAATGCCTAATAACTAGAGCGGGCTTTGGTAAAAATACAATATTAATGAAAATATATATGCATATGTAGATTTCTTTGAACTACTTTGATCTGGAAAGTAGGTTGTATGGCTCTTATTGTCATGCTTTTTAATGAGGTTTCTAATAGCCCAAAATATAGCAGAAACTACAAAAATAGAAGAAACTACAAATACAAAAACCACTTCTAACTCTTAGTATATTCAGTACTAATATACTCTAATTTATATAGAGAATATATTTTTAAATGAACTTACTTAAACAATGTAGTACTTAGTAAAAACATATCCGGAAATTCTGTAGAATAAAAATAATTACAATCACAAATAAAGTGTAGGACAGATAATCACTACAGCATTATCCAAACACAAAAACACAGAGAAAGATACAACATGAAGAAAATGATAGTAATATTATGCACCTGTGTCTTTATGGATATAAAGAAACAAACAGGCTGAAATACCAATTTGATTGACAGAAAAAAAAAAAACAGAATTTGGGAGTGATCATAAAAGACATTAGGAAACAAGGAACCATTTAGAATATCAGATTTCAGGTAGTAAATTGCCAAGCAGAAAGCTTATTTAGAAGCAGTAGAATAAAGGTAATAATTAAAATAACATTTGAAAGTATGTTTTCTAAACTATTTTAACAACAAAAAATATATAATTTACTTGCACTGAATATTTTTTGCAATGCAGCTGCCAGATTCGTGCTACACTGAATTTATTCACTATGCTTTAAAAAAAAAAAAAAATCTAGACTGATACATTTTCCATGAAGTTATTTAAATACCACCCCAAGATGCCAAGTTGGCTCTGTGACTGCAAAAATATATTTTTTTAAAGAGTGTGAAATAATTCATTAACATATTCATGAGGGAGTAAAAGAACTGCAGACTTCAGGTGAAACAGTAGCTTAAGTATCACCAGAGCTAAATTGCTTCAAAAGGTGCTAAATCCTGTGAACGTGCTTGCTATAGCACCATCGAGACTTCAACCAAAACAGGCAAGTGTTCATGTAAGACCCCAGGAGCTTTACAACAAAAAGGAGAAATTTGATTTGCATAAGGACACTGGCACAAAAAAAAAGCCACCCATAACAAGAAAAAAAAAAAAAAGAAAAAAAAACCCACACACACAAAAAAAAACCAACAAAAAAACAAAAAAAACCCAAGAAAACAAAAGCAAACAAAAAAAAAAAAAACCAAGAACATAAAGTAATGTTCCAGCAAACAAGAGGGAAAAGTTGGTTTACAACCTGCATAGAAAGTTCTTGATATAATGGGATTGCCCCCAATCTTACATATCAAAATCGACCATGAAATTCCACTACAGATATGTGTGACCAAGTACTGTACATGCTAGCTAGAAAAGCAGTGTTCCCTGTACAACATTTCCTGCAGTGGAGACAGGACATCCAGATTAAGAGCATGGGAAAGAGCAGTGAGTCATCATTACAATAGGACCTGTCTAATCTATTCTTATTCCTTTAACTGGTGTTTCCCACGTTTAGAAAACAATCACTGCAGCTGCAATCTCCCAGTCTTGTTACTGTCTAATGCTCCATATTGGTTGGGAGCAGAGAAGAGGATTAAGTGATTATCCTCTTTTCTTGGCAAATATTGCCTCTCCTTCAATTTTGATGCCATTGTTAACATATCTCTCCATTCATGAGTGTACACGTGCTTTGTCTTTAATGGACTCTTGTTGGTTTATCTGCAGTTTCTTTATCTTCTGCTAAAAACACGTAAAAAGAAATTGGTCTATTAGCAGAAATGCAATAGTACCAATTTGGTAAACAGTAATATAGTTTATTGCTGTAAACAGCAACACCAGAAAAATCGTTATGAAACAATTCCACCACAATTAAAGAAATATATTTAAAATAAACTGATTGTAGTTTTCCAGGAATCACAGATTAAGAAGAGCTGTTTAGAGGAGTTTCCATCATCATCCTCCGGACTGTTTTGATTCAGCACAACTGCAATTACCGGTTAGTTTGCTTGGGCTTGTATTTGGGTTGTTTTTTGTTTTTTTTCCTTAAAGTAACTACCTCAAAATGACCCATGTGGCCCAAATAAACCAGCAGCTCTGCACAGACTTCTTGCATCCTCCCTTCCCATGCATTAACTGTGTTGTTCTGTCCATTTTGAGGTGGTGCAGTTGAAGACAAACAGATCTATGCAGTCCTTCACAGGGGTCAGACTTGCTTTCCACCCTTACACATGAATTCACACATCATCTGACATTTATCAATGTTTGTTCTCATTGGTCCTTGTCTCCCTCCAGTGGTGGGACGATCAGACCTTTCTACATTTCAAACAAAATACACGGTCACCTTCTGACTATATTATACAGCCTTCCACAAACTTTTTGTTGAGGAATGAGGAATGCCAGAAATACTTGGTTTTTTCCTCCAAACATGCAACTTTTTGTTATTTTAATACTAATTCCTTTCCATCTACAATTCATCGCTATTCAAGGTCAATCCTGGTCTCTTATGTAGTTTCAACTTCAAGCCATTAGCAAATTTCATTAGCACATTCTTGTTTTTATCATACTTTTTGGTAATTAGTGAAAATAATAAATAAGATCAATGTCAAAGCTAGTCCCCGAGGAACTCCACTAATAACCTCCCTCCAGCCTTATAGCTCCTTTCAACACAGTTTCTTGTTATCTCCTTCAGTCACTCCCAAAGCATTTGTACTAACAACCATCTCCTCCAGTTTAGATAGCATTTTTCCCACACAGCACCATATGGAGTGCTCTGCCGGGGTTTGGGCAGATTCAATCTTTTCTTTGCTCTCAAGGTGAGTGACATGGCTATGAGAGAGACAGAGGGCAACTCAAGAGGTGTTGTCAGGGAGAAAATTAAAAAGCCATCATATGTGTCCCTGATGAGACCTTATCTGGAAGATTATACATAACTTTTCCATTTAACAGTATTATAAAAAAAAAAAAGCCTTGAAGGAGAACAATTAAAAAGTCACTCATGGAAACCAAACAGAAGGGCCTAATTTTATAATTTAGCAAAAGGATTTGCCTTGTGTGGAAAATTTTGAGTACCAAGGGGACTGCAGGAGTGGCTTCTGTGAAAAGGCCAAGCTCTTCAGTGGTGGCAGCACCATTGGGATAACATATTTAAGGGGGGGAAACAAAACGCTGCTCAATTGCAGCTGGAGAGGGAAGTGAGAATATGAGAGCACCAACTACACAGACACCATGGTCAGTGAAGAACATGAGGAGGGGGAGGAGGAGGCGCTCCACCCCTAGAACAGAGATTCCTCTGCAGCCTGTGTTGCAGACCATAGTGAAGCTGCCGTGCCCCTGCAGCCCATGGAAACTGAAAATTGAGCAATTGGCCTCCTGAAACCCATGGAAGACCCCACACTGGAGCAGGTGTGACCCAGCAGGAAGCCTGTGCTGTGGTAGACTCCTGGCAGGACCTGTGGGCCCATTGAGAAAGGAGCCCATGCTAGAAGAGGTTTTCTGGCAGGCCCTGTGTGCTCACAGGAGACCCATGCTGGAGGAGTTTGATTCTGAAGGACTGCAGCCTGTGAAAAGGACCCATGGCGAGCAGCTCCTCAGGACTCCCATTGGAGAAGTTAATGAAAAACTGTCTCACATGGGAGGGACTCCATGCAGGAGCAGGAGAAGAGTGTGAGGACTCCTCCCTGAGAAGAAAGGAACAGCAGGGACAACATGTGATGAATGGACCTCAATCCTCATTGCCTATCCCCCTGCACTGCTAAGGAAGAGGAGTTAGATAAAATCAGGAGTGAATTTAAGCACAGAAAGAAGTATGGAGTGATGGTACTTTAGGATTCAGTTTTCTTTCTTTGTAATTATCATACTCCGATTTGTTTGGTAATAAATGGAACTAATTTCCCCAATTCCAGCCTGTTCTATCCACAGTGGCAGTCAATGAGTGATGACTCCCTGTCCTTAAATCAAAATCCTTTCATTATATTTTCTCTCCCTTGTCCAGTTGAGGATGAAGAGCAATAGAGCAATTTTGGTGGGCAACTGACACCCAGACATGGTTAATCCACCACATCATCTCAATAGTAAATGTCAGAGATAGAGAGAAAATATTGTTTAAAAGCAATGGAAAATGATAAAAACTCCCACGGACACATTCTGTCTGGAATTAATAAAAGCTTCAGATCATGAAAGGCATAATATTTGCGACTAGACTTGCATATATGAGGAGAAAATCTAGAAACAATCTTATTTATGAGATCTACAACATGGGTATTGGCACTATTTGAAAGCAGCAAGCTTGATAACCCAGGAAGTTCTTTCTGCTACCTCCATAGCCTTTCCTTTCCAAAGGTCCTCAGTGTTGGCTTCTTTGTCTCCAGTGTGAGGCAGAAGAACAAGACACACGTTTACACCAAGCATTTTTCAAAACCATCATTCTCAAAGGCCTAAAGGATAATGTGCAACTAGTATGGAAGATACTAGATAATTCACCTACATAAACATTCCTAGACCATTGCTGTCCTTAGCTCTTTACTTACATCTCTGTGTAGCTTCATAGACCAGCTTAATTCCCTCTTTGTCCAAGAAGCACATGCTCAGAATTTGCTTTCAACAGCCTCAACAACATACCAGCTCTCAAGTTCATCATGAGTTCAAATTGATGAGCTAGTTCATTAGTTTTACTATCTCTCTCTGCTCACAGGTCTAAACAGAACTTTTAGCCCAAAAGAGATGGAAAGATGTAGTGGTTTGGTATTTTACTGCAGATAAGTCAATGAAGGAAGGGAAGGAAAGAGAGGGAGGAGGCTGAAGCAGAGTGGGAAGGGATATTTTGGGATGTCAAAGTCTGTTATATTGTCATTTGCATGAACCAATATTGTATTTAAAGCTAGAAGATCTCATAACTTACTGTGAATAACCAGATGGTTTAAAATCAGTATTACCGCTGACATTTATGAGCCCTCTTGAAAGGTAGAGCATTCAGTTTGTAGGGGGAAGAGGTGTTGGCAGGTTTTTTTATAATTTGGGGACAATTTATCATTTTGGCCCTGTATAATTTACCTCTTTAATTCCCTCCCCAGTCACTTTCCCTATGTATTAAACTACAGTATGAAATCAATCATTCAAAAATAACATTAAAAATCATTTACTTTACCCCACTAAAAATATTCTATTGTTATTGTTCTACTGACCTTTACTCTTTTAGCTTTTTTCCCCAATAATGACTTCTAAAAAGGAGAAAAGGGATGAAGTTTAGTCTATGTCAGTACACCCAACTGTGACTCCTTTCTGCACACCAGTATCTGCATTAACACATAGTTATGGCTGTCATTAGCACACTGTATTTACTCAGTTCTAAACTAGAAATACGCAATGCTTCAACAACGTGTATGCAATTTTTAGACACACTTCACAAGCCCCCTCTGCTCAACTGAAAGTGAAGTAACAAACAGAACCTGAGAACAAAAGAGGTTTTCCATCCTTCAGATTAAAAGAATCCCATTGCTTACTATTCGTATGAAATCAAGTGTGTCAGAAAAACAGATTTGTATCAGAACGATCAAATAATGAAGAGGAGAAATAAAACAAAAACCAAAGCAGCCAACTCCTCCTTTCAGAAGAGAAGATTTTACTTGCTCACTGTATTCACTCAGGATGTGGGGCGAGCCATGCTCCACAGCCATGCTGTAATCCCCACATTGCTTACTGAGCTCAGGCTCCATGTTCAAGGAAGCATCCTAACTACCAGGAAAGAGACTGATAGGAAACAGCTCTGGGACTATTTAATTATTCACATGAAGTGTAAAGCAGACCCACAGCTGAATAGCTAAGAGCTATTCAACTGGTGCCCCAGTTAAGGCTAGAAGAGTGTGTTAAATGGCTGGGTTTATTGTCTTCTCTGCCTCTTCCTCATTGTTACTTTGGCTCAAAAAAATGTCATATTCCCCAGCAAGACTTTCATTAAGATACCTCTAAAAGTATAATGTTCCAATGGAAGTTATAATTCACACAAGTGTTATGGATCAAATCCATGGAATTATACTAGAAAGAACAGCTAAAAGGCGAAAGCAAAAATGAAATTTAAATCTTAGTTATACACTATTGTTTTAATATTAGTGATTGCCCAAATCCATCTTGGAGACTGCAGAAATAAGTTGGAGCACATGGGCATTATTCACACTTTTCAGTCTTCATATGACTATAAAGACAAAGACAGTTCTGCTTTCAACAGGGACTCCAGCATTGAGGTTGATAACACTACTCTAAATATAACAAACTTATCACTAACAAATGGAAGTCCATCAGTAGCTAATCCACAGATGTAAAGACATAAAATAAAATAGCTTTTGATAAGTCAGCTTTATTCAATAAACCACTCAAGAATAACAGCACTTGTCAATAAGTGAGAAACATGAAGAGTTCTGGAGTTACCACTCTCATAATATAGACTTTCCAAAATAGCCTAATTTTTCCCCAGAATACACATAATTTTTGCCACAGTATCAGTGAGTACTTTCATAGGTGAACACTGGTATGTGGGCTACAGTGTAAGTACAGCTTCCAGCCTTGAAAGGCACTGAAGCAACACAACACCAAGTCTGGGGGAATGGTTGGTCATGTGCCACTTGTTCAAAGCCAGCAAGTGTAAATTTTTTGATAGAATCAAGAAACATGTCCTAGTAAAGAACATTTTATTTGCTTTCTCCTCACAAGCAGAGAATATCTGACCACAGAATAGGCACTTACCTCTTCCATTGTCAAGTCAGGAGATTATCTAGAGAAATAGAGTGAGGCAAATTTGAATACCTGTATTTTCTTGAAACACAAAAGATGACAAGACAAGGATTTTCTTCACTACACAGGATAAACCAAGTCAGTTTAACAACTCAATCTATATTTTTATTAACACTTGTAAAATACTTCCTTTCCTGCATTATTAGGCTAAGTGAATCATCAAGGATCACTATATGGAGACCCCCTACTTTTTAAATAAGGATGCTTATGAAATAATTAAGTACACAACTGCCATGTGGGAGCCAAGTAGTTCAACTACTTTTGCCATCAATTTATGGTCTAAGTTTCCCGAAGAGTAGCAGTTTACTTCTCCCATCATTCTAGCACAGTTAATTAATCCTTAAAAAAAAAAATCTTTGAAAAGTGAGTACTTACCCTGCTTTTTCTATGCTCCGTAAAAAAAATTATTGATTGGGAAGGGACACACAATGGAAATGCTACTGAAATGTCAGGCTCTAATTTTTTTTTTACGAAATATCATTGAAAATGTTATTTTAGTCTATGCATTTGTCACTCACTGCAACATGTTCATGAGCAAGGCTTACAAAACAGACTGTAAAAAATTAAATCTTGCAACAACTTTCAAGAGAAAGGGGACAATGAGTTTATGTCCGATTTGTTTCCTCTCCAAGTAAAACTTCTTTGGTGTTGGTGTCATGGAATGGAAGCAAGGAAGTTCAGGACTGAAAACACCTTTCTGGTTGGGAGCAGCCTAGATGCTAAAGCAGACCTTGGCTCAGTTCAAGGTCTCTTTTCTTTCCCTTTGTACTTTCTGATACGTCACGCAGGAAATCAATTTTTTGGTGCTGGGGCAGAAATACAAAAAAGCAAAGACTTGTTGGGTCCTATGTGCCACTATTTCGTATTCTCAGAGCTTTTAAAATGAGGATAATTAAATACATGAACTTCCCAAGAGTATTGTGAAGAGTAATTAGACAACAAATTTAGAGCACTTTGAGAATGAGAAGTACTCTGCGTCAGTATTTACTGCTATCTTTATTCATACTGAAAAACCCCAAAATATTATTTTTGCATTTATAGGAGTAAATGTATTAAGATGCTCAACTGCAAAATAGGAACTTTTCAGAATTATTTCAAGAAACTAAAACTGTAGACTGTTCATACAGTCTTTATAGAAGATGGCAACTCTTGAGCTCAGATATTAAGTACAAGATCTGTTAAAAATAGTAAAAATTCAAACTACATTTGGAATAATAATTGGCAAGCTTTTCTAGATCTGTAAAAAAACCAAATGTATCAGCTTTCTATCTAGGATAGCACAAATTATTCAACAGAAATAAAATTCAGCATATTCACTTCTGAAGCTAACAAATTAAACTATAAAAAAATCCTGTTTGCTTACTGGAGATCATTCTGTGTGCACAAAATAGCCATGAGCAGACCAGTTCCTTCAACTATTGCACTATTTCAAACACAGAATCATGGAACTGTAATGGTAGGAAGGGACCTCTGGAGATGTTCTAGTCAAACCTCTCCAGCTTAGAAGGGTCAAAGACAGCAGGCTGCTCAGGCCTGTCTGGATTTTGAGTAACTCCAAGGATGGAGATGCTACAGACCCCACCCCAAACAGTCCATCTAACAGCCTGCCCAGCATGTACCTCCTCTTCTTTGTGCTTAGAAACAGCTTTCAAGAGAATTTTCTATCTTTCCCAGGGGTCAAGGTGGAGGTGACTGGCCTGTAGTTTGCCTTATCCTCTTTCTTGCCCTTCTTGAAGATGGGAGATCACAGGAACTTCATCTCAAATTCCACAATCTTTCAAAGGTCACCAAATGTAGCCCCATGATACAAACCAGCTTCCTCAGTCCTAATGGGTGCATTCCCATCAGGTCCCATCTGCTAGTGTATGTTCAGCCTAAGTGTCCCCTAACCTGAGCCTCCTCCACCAAAGCTAAGTCTTACTTGCTCCATGTTTTCCCAGTATTCTTAGGGGACTCGGAGTCTTGAAGGCAGATTTCCCCATAAAGACCAGGGCAGAAAAGGCATCAATAACCTTGGCCTTTCCAATATTCTTTGTCATCAGGGCATCACATTCAGTACCAGATCCACATTTTCCCTAGTTTTCCTTTTGCAGAAGTCCATCTCAGTCCCTCTTACATCATTTGCGAAATTAAAGTCCATGCACGCTTTGGCTCTTGTAATCTCATTTCTGCACTCAGTTATTTTTGTATCCCTCTTAGGTCTACTGATTTACATTTTATATTTGAGTTCTGTCAGGAGAATCTTGTTGATCTGTGCAGACCTCCTGACACCCTTGCCTGTTTCCCAAAAATCAGAATGATCCATTCTTGAGATTGGAACTAGTCATTCCTGAAAATCATCCAGACCTTCTAGATCCCTCTTCTCTGCTGGACTGTAACCCATGGTATTCTTTCAAGTAGGTTCCTAAACAGACTGAAGTCAGCTCTCCTGAATTCCAAGACTGTGATCTTGTTATTTGTTTCAATCTTTCCTCTCAGTATCCTGAACCCCTCCATTTAAGGTCACTGTCACTGGTCACTCCTGACCAGTTCTTCCTGGCTTGTTAAGTAAGGGATCCTGCACAGCAGATTCTCAGTCACCTGTGTCAGAAAGCTGTCATTGCTGTACACTGGAAAAAATACTCCTGGATTGCTTGTGCCCTGCTGTTGCCCACCCAGCACAGATGGGGTGTTTTAAAGTCCCACAGCCCGTGAACATGAAGCTTCTTACAGATGTCTGAAGGTCTTAACTGCATCTTATTTTCCTGATCAAACACACACAATGCAGACAATATGTGGTCCACATTGGTCCATCTGCTAATTCCAGCCCTGGTTCATCCATAACAAGTTAAGCTGGCTCATCCATAACAAGACAGCTCTGTGTGTTCCTCCTACCTTCTCACAAAGATCAGCTCCCCCACCTCACTGTCCTAGCTTGTTCCTCCTAAAGGTCCTGTTTCCACACACCGCAACACGTCTCCCTTTGAGCTATCCTACCACATATCTAACATGCCTGAGGTTGTAGCCATACAAACACAGAAGGACACTATTTCCCCAGCACCAAGCCTAAGTGTACAGGCACTTGAGAGAGGTGCCCACTTGTGCTGATTTCCCAATAAATGGATGAACGTTTCTTCCCTCATGCTGTAATCTCACTAATCCTTATTTGTGTGCACACATTTGAAATGGGCCCACTTTTCCCCTATTTTGTTGATTAGAAGGTCTCTCTTATCATCACTTCTACACTGGTAGATATCTCACTTGTGTGTCATTCCTAGTGTAAAGCTCTCCATTTACTGGATCAGCCAGGCTGTTGGCTCTTCATAGTGATCCTTGGTCTTCACAGTGTCCCATGGTTGTCAAAGTACATCATCCTTAAGGCATTTCCTGTGAAAGCAGTCTCTGAATTCAGCCATTCCACAACACACACATTTCTTCTGGAAATAACTATCACTTCCTCCTCAAAGAAAGGAAATCAATCTTGAAGATACCCCCCTCTGAAAAAAAAAATTGGTTGGATCACTGTCTTCACATTTGTTATTGATTCCACTTCATTCTGATTGATTCCATCTCTACCACAACTCTGTTGTTTCCTAGAACCTGACCTTTGACTTCAGAAACCCGAAGCTTCAATTTTAATTATTAAATGGATTCTTATACATTCACGAAAAATAAATTCAAGAAATCAAGTTACCTAATCAGCTAGAGAAAACTAATATATTCAATATAAGCAAAAGCTATAGATTTTATTTAATACACTCTCCTTTTGGGACACTCATCCTTCTGCCCACAAAGTACCTCAAAATAAATATTCTGATGTAATATTTCCAAAACCATCCCAGAGGTGTATAATCATCCTACTTATTTTCAGAGATGAGTTATGCAGCCTTGTTGATTTTCAGGAACATTTGAACTCAACTAATTTCCAAAATGGGGCTGAGATGCATTTGCAAGTTTCCTCTTTGAATATTAGAAGATACCAAAGATTTAAGACATTTAGCAGCTGCAAATCTAACTAAAAATGTATTATTTAGATAATTTCACAAGAAAGTTTGCTTCTTGAAATGAACAGACTAAAGCTGGATAGTGACTAAATAGCCAGCCTACAGTTACAACAAAACAGTTCCTTACAATCAAGAAAACCCCTAATTCTTTATTGCAGTGAATATTCATTTGACACCTTTGTCCTACTTCAGGAATCTCCACATTAGACTTTCCCCACCATGGAATTGCACCTGCACACCGAGATCCATTTTTGCAAATGCCAAGTCAATTAATTTCTTATTCTAGGACTACTTTTCATAAATCAGGAATCATTGAAATTGCACATGTAATAGAAAATATGGGGAGAGGGAAATCCCTGAGCAAGCAATTTGCCTGCCAACGATCCAATACCAGTTGAGTTGAACAATTAATCCAAATTTAGAGACAATATGCCCTTAAGGTGCTCAGTCCTGAGTACAATAGTATGTAACCTGAGCCAATTACAAACCTGCAACCAGCAACTATTCCCATACAAACAGCCAGACTGCTACATGCCTTTTCAAAGAAATTGCTTAGCAAAAATTTTGTGATTCACATTTAAGGCCTAATTAAGGTCCACAAATAGTACAAGTAATTTTTAAAAAAGCCTTCCTCTGTTGCAGAAAGAAAAAGATGTCATTATGAATTTTAGCAATGTCAACAACAGCATTCTGTGCTGAATAGGAGTCTGATTGGAGAATGTTCTAAGAAAACCAGGTCGATTTAATCATTCCATGCCAGTGTTGGATTTTTTTCAGCACAATATACACAGTGGGTAACTGACACAATAAAATCTCCAGTTTCTAGGAGTTCAATGCATTTCAGGTCAGTTTTGTGTCAAAGGGAGGCATTTATAGAAGCTATGTTGGCTAGAAATTGTGAAGTCAGAATAGTATTCTGAGCTCCCTGGAAATGTCTAAATGGATTTCTTTTTAATTGAGCAACACTTCATTGCAATGTGATATCCACAAAGCCCCATTTGGTAGTACAGCTTTTTACTCCTGGATCTTTGGTAGTATTCTCCTATAAACAATATTTTAACCTGTGAGTGTGTCTTAAGAACACTAATCAGGCAGGGCTGCTTGGCTGGAAATTGTGAGGCATCATATGGAGCCCTCTAGCTCCTAGCAGCAACAATTTCCACTGTGCCAAGCACCAGAAAAACCATTCAGTCTCCCAGATGCACACTTAACATTTAGAGCCCACAGTAACAACCACCCATAAGAAAAAGGCAAAGGCACAGAGAAGCAAAACAATTTGGTTTTGTTTAGATGAGCCACCAGAGTCAGAGACTAAGCCAAAATTGTACTTCATAGACAAAACCTTTTCTCCTAGAGCAGGGGAAGTAATTTCCTGAGGACTACCACTGCCTGCATTTCTCAGTTTAAGTGATATAAAGAAAAATTCCTAAGCCTAATTAGTGACAGGTTTCTTCCTCCCTTCATTCCTTCCCCTTTCTCCAAAAGGTACTTTGCATACTACCAGATCTATCTTGTGCAAAATTGCCACCTTAGCTCTGTCAGGTTACAGAGAAAAAAAATGACAAAACAAAAAAGCTGATTAAATTACAATTACTCACAGACTTAAAGAAGTGTTCAGCTAGAATTTGGGGACGCAGATTATCAATGTTTTAAAGAGGCATATGAACCACAGCATGTACATTGAAATACACACCTTTTAAAGAACAAAGATTAAAAGATAATTAAAAACAAAATCACATCTTTAGCCTGTGGAAGCAGCAGCTATGGTTACACCTATCCCCATACATGCAGAAGTCACAAGTATGTGTGCTCTCACTGGGTACCACAGGGGAGAGGACACACCTCACCTCCACTGACTACACCTGTCCAATATCTCCCAATAAGTCACAAAGAGATTTGTCTTCTTTCCAAGACAGTGAGGAGGTGCAAGTCTGTGGTCAATAGAGCATAAAACTCAAACTAATAAGAACTAATGAGTTAAAAACATGTTGCTTCCAGGCAGAAAAAAAACTTCTAGGTTTTGCCTGTTCATCCAAAGAGCAGATTGTTCCCAAGTGAGATGCAAGAAAGATCAAAATCCAGATAGAACAAATTTTCTATCTGATCTTTATTCCATCATAAAACTGCAATTTGTCAAACGTTAGCATTTCATGGAAACACTCTTTTGACAGAACACAGAGGCAGGCTGGAAACCTGCTGTTTTGTAGCTGTTTATTTACCTGTCTCCTCAGCAATAAAGAGCTGGATGTGAAGACTTGCAGGTTTCAGAGCCACCTGAGCTCCCAGCTGCCTAAATCCAGCCTGTGACTCCCAGGACAGCCTCCCACTCACCAGGGAACCCAGGGAGCCCATGAAGCTGCTGAATAAAACTGCTATAATCCTCTTTGTTTCACTAGCAAACCCCACTGATTAACAGCAGCAAAACAGTCAAACCCTGTCAGCTTCACGCAGCAGCAGTCAGGGATCCTGCAGAGCACACCCGTTTCGTAAGCAAAACATTGTGGTATTTTAATAGCATGTTGTGGAGGAGGGGGACTACTTCTTATTCCAGTTCAGAATTTTCACTGTTTTGGATAAGAACTGGTGAATAAGAATTTGTTTTCAAAGCCAGGTCTGCCAGAACCAAGTGAATTGCTCCTATTTGGATACCTCATGATTTCTGGCAAACTACAGTGCTGCTTTCCTGTAGGTTACAAGTCTGACTCAAAACACGCATGCCTGCATAGGAGTATACTCTAATCCTTTCTCTGTCCTTTCTACCACAAAAGAGGAACCAGCAATGACATATAATTTATATCCATATTCAGAAGTTTGCCAATATAAACAGCTCAACCAGAAAGGCAGCCTAAGTCAGTAAATTATCTGCTAAAATCTAAAAAGCCTTCACTCATCAAACAGAAAATCCAGTCCCTGCACTGGATGAGCTAAGGGGACCCAGCTGTAATTCATTACAAACATCAGTTCCATACACTGCTGGAGAGCACATGTGACAGAAGGACAGCAGGACATCATCTTACTGCATCTTTTCATAGCAGCTCTTTTTATGCAGCTTTAATCTTGACTGGATTTCCCAATACAAAGAGATTATAGCTTTAAGAAAGATCCCAAATGATAGTAATTTAATAATCCAGACACACATGGGAGAAAAGTTTGCACCATTCTTACAATTACAACCTTCAGGTTTTTGCAGGACAGGAAAAATGGACAGGACTTTAGGAAACTACTATGCGAGAAAATAATCAAAATGTTATTTTTACCATAGCTTTGTCTGTATAGAAATGACATTTTCTTTCAAGAAACAGGTTAATTTGAGACTGCTCTGAAGCAGTGTATTGCCATTGTATGTTGGCATGTTTACTAGCTCTGTGGAAAATTGGCCAAAAAAAGAAAAGCCTAGTCCTATGGCTAACATAGACATGGTTAAGGGCTTGTTTGACAAAGTGCTGAGATTTCACTGCTGTGGTTAAAGGCCTGGAGTGCTCTTGAAATTAACTTGAGACAGAGACAGCAAGGTATGTTCCCCGCAGCTGGAACAAATTACAGTCTCAATGGAGTTAATCATCAATTAAAATCTGCTCCATCTCACATCATATTTTCCCTCCTCTGCAAAGTAATCTCAAATCTCTGCTTCTCACTACACCAGCTTCCTCACAAACCCTAAAAAACCCACACAAATTATTCTTCTAGAGACCTCCTAGCTGCCCAGGATCACATCTTAAGTAAGACACTCACCTTGCCTGACTTTTCTTCCTGAGACTTTCAAGTTTCAGTTATTGGAGATGTCAGCCTGAGATAATTAAAAAGTAGATCTTTGCCAATTTTCTTTAAACCAATTTATGACTTTCTATGCAATTTGTCTACAGAAAGGTAAAATAGATATAGGCAATATGCATAAGGAGCTGCACATTTTGCTTGACAGAACTTGGAGGTGATGCCAACAAGCTGCTGCTTTCAAGGATATAAGCCACAGCTGAGCCTATTGCAGAGCTCTGTACTCACCACGGCTCTGCAAAGGCCAGCAGCCATCACCAGCCCCAGCTCTGTGATTACATGATTTCTATACCTTTTGACAACATGGAGCTTCTGCTGTCATTGTCAATGCTTAGCACAGAACAGGCAACTTTTTTTTTCCTAAATTAACTGTAAACAAACTTAAATCTTTTGTGACAGCTAGCCTGGGAAGCTAGCCTAGGTGCTGCAAAGGTGAAGTTCTACCTTTCCACCATTAAAATTTTTCCTCTGAAAAAAACCCCCATATTTCAGTGTAGTATCTCAAAAACATAAAAAGAAGCAGTTCCCAGAAAGATTATTTTCTTTGTTCTTGAATAAGCTATTATAAATGACCTACAAAGATTTTTAATACCTTCAATCACAACCCTTTTTAGTACCCTTTCTTAACTAAAAAGTGAAAGAATTCCTTAAGCCAACAGTCCTCAATTTTTAGGGCTGTGAGAGTTTATTCTCCTCTCCCTTCCCCTACAGCTTTTTGTCTCTCACCTTGAAAAAATAAAAATAGCATTAATTCTATCTGTTTGCTGCACTGAAAAGACTCCCAATTTAATTTAAAAGGTGATGTCTATCAATGGCAAATAGCATCTTGTACCACATTTCAACACTAATTTTTAATAGCGTTTAACAAACATAAGCCAAAGATGAAGAGGTTAAAGGGAAAATGATAAGTAATTTGAAACCTCATTTCATTCTGGGCCACTTTTACCTATATTTTCATGTCATGCATGGCTCACTGGTGGCTCCTTAAAAGAATAAGAGCACACTGCTAGCCCTTTCCTTCAGACTATTTCAGGATAAGCTATCACAAAAAGTTCTTATCACCAAAATTTCCAGAAAAAAGAAAACCAAGACCAAAACTCCTCACAAATAAAACAAGCACAACTGGGAAAAAAAAAAAAAAACAAAAAAACCACCAGCACTAAAAAACCAAATAAAGCAGAATCAAACCAGCACTACACATACACACAAAAAAAAAAATCCATAAAATGCTAATGTTTCTAAGCTTTATTATTTGGGCTAGGAAGATGACTCAAAGGCTCAGTACTTTTACAGGAAAATGTAAATAATATGCTCTTTAATCATCGGATGGTTTCATTCCAGCTTTCTTTGGAACATGGTCCTTACCATGGGAGTGTGCCCATGATATGGAACAGTGTATATTGCAACAACATATGCAAGATATAACAAATAACTACATATAGTCAAAATATATAAATATAACCACATAATATGTTGTTAAGACTTTATGTGAGTAGAACCATAGCTTTGCTGAGGTCCAAGGCCATTTCAAAATTGCAGACAAGGCATTTCATAGTATGCATAGTCACTGAACACTAACAAAACTAGATCTCGCAGCTTCATTTAAAGAAAATTATGGATTGTTGCCAGCCTTTACAGAAAGGGAAATATTGGGATCAGAAGCCACCCACATTTTCTTAGCCAAAAGGAAATAACTAACAGACACATTCAGAGATACCTAATCCTGTCCAAAACATTAGAAAATAAGTGGCTACTAATAAGTTTCTACATCTGTATTTAGAAACTGAGTTTCTAACACCACTGTTAGAAAAAGTAAATTCTGTGCAATACAGCTGAAATAAAAGACTTTAGTGTTGTGACAACATCCCCCCACACCCAAACAAATATTGAAATGTGCAGGTCTGGAATTACGGGTCTAATTTTAGACTCCCAGAATCAAGAGCAGAATAGTGAAAATCTTTGAATAACACTGCCAGCTCAAACTGCTTGACTGAGTCTTTCAATTGATATTGTAGCTTTTTTCACAGATAAAAAAATTTAAAAATAGAAGACTAGTTCTTTCTCATAGATTGCAGAAGAATCAGCATTATTCCAAATAAAATAAACTTTAAAATTCTGTTTTTCAGCAGAAACAAGCAATCACCAAAAGGTTCAAACTTATTGTTTTTCAAATACCATTTACTTCTGCTTGGATTGCAAAAACACTCAGAACAAACAAAACAAGATCAAAGACAGAGTCCACATTGCAGAAAATATTGAAACCACAACAGAAATCACAGAAGCAAGAAAAAAAGCCAAACAATAGAAAGAAACAAGGACAGAACTTGGAACAAGTCTAAAAATGAGGCTTTTTGTGTATCAGCACAAATTTCTTACTGGTGCTTTCCCCCCAGTAACATTATTCCAGCTCATGCTGAAACAAGCCTGGATTCAGAGCAGCTCACATCAGGTGCATCAAAACATCCAGAGGAGAAGGAAAAAAGGAAAATTGTTTTAATGGCATTGTCATCAGGAGTCTTATAGCTATAAACATACTGCTTTGTTCATTTTCGTATCAGAAGTTAATTCAGTTGTTACCATTCAGGAGAAAACATTGCAAGATTAACTCCCTTCCCTTCTCCCTAACCCTGTTTATTAGCAATCGCTGTGGGCCCACAGCACCAACAGATTTCTTTACAAAGTTGTGCAGAGAATCAGAAAGGCAGTTCAATTACCATCAGCAAGCAGGTTTCCAAAAGAGAGCCATGAACAAGACCGTGTCGAGGTATCCCAGCTGAGAGTGGCCAAACTCTGCCTGTGCTGGGCACAGGAGCCCCTGCTCCCTCAGACCTGACTTGGCAGGTCAGGCATCCCAACACTCCCCCACCTGTTTCAGGCAACAGATTAAAGCCACCTGTTAGGATTTTAAATTCATTTCCACCTGGGGGAGGGTGCATTTCCATCAGTTACAGCCTGGCCATTAGAAACAGGAACTGGTGGAGACAGGAAGTAAGCTTGGGATCAATAAAATCTATCAATAGCCTTCTATGTGTGGGGCAGATCTCTCAAGGATGAGACAAAAGGCCAAAGCAGCTGTAAACACACAGTTCAGACAAAGGCCTTGGGCAGCTGTTGGTCAGTCAGTAAAATTAAGATACAGGTGACTCCAGCAAAGAAACTCAGGGTCTCTAGTGCCCCGTGCTGGAGCATGCACATTGAGCCCAAGACCATTACATGCAGGATGAAGGATCTGTCTGCACCTGTGAGCAACCATCCTCTGCAGTCCAAACATTCTTCAGACCCACAGCCCAGAATGAAAGGAGCCAGACACAACAGAAGATGGAGAACACGGGGGTTTCAATTATGAAAAAAAAAAAATAGTGGCAGTGACTCAGACAGGTCCTTGTACCTTTGAGTGAATACAGTAAAGAATAAGCCACAGTTCAGTAGCTGCAGCCAAGGGTCTGCTGGCTAAAGCCAGGAGTTTTTGTCAATGCCCTGAAGCCCCATCAGCCTTTGTCTGTGCTGATCAGGATACAGAACGAGAGAGCTGAGAATCTGTACTTCAGTTGTGTGTGAAATGCTTGGCAACATAGCAGACAAAGGGTTAAATCGCAGGAAAAGTGCATAGAAATTAAAATAGTTGGTCTCAGGAGGGTGGCACACACCCCCTAGAAATTTTCAGCCTGTTCTGCAGCCAAATACCAAATGGCCACCTTCAATTTTATTATCTTTTAGTTAGATAGGACAGACAGTTCATAGACTGTAAGAGCGACACCTTTAAAGCTCTGTTTAATTTTCTGTGTCTGAACAGTTCCATGTCCCACTTTTTAATTGCTACATCTAATGGAGGTGGGAAGGTAAATGAAAAATGCCGAGCTTTATGAGACAGTAAAGCTTTTTTAGTTCCCTAATATTTTGCTATTTATTTCCAGAGTGGAATGTCATAATTTCTGGTGCTCTACCCTGGCATGTGCATTCATAGTAGTTTTCTTTAATAGACCACTCTTAAGATTATAGACTCATCTTGCATTGTAAAACTCTTTATCCACTGCTTTTTCATTAGATCCCCTTGGAAGGCTGGAAATCTTAAATCTAACAACTGCTGGGACCTAATCCTGCCCCACAAAACAATATGACAAACTTCTCAGACTCCTCCAGAAATTCCTTAAATCAGGAAGAGACTGGCCACTGATTTCTTGTATGCTCTATTACACAGTATAGTTAACAATTTGCTTTTGCAGGGACCAATGCAAATTAGCCTGGATGGAATTTTGAGACATTAAAACAGGAAAAAAGGAGTAATAAAATTAATATTTTCAGGGAGTGACTAACTATTGTCTTTCATAAAACAAAACATAAATTTAGGTGCCAGAAAAAGAACGCACAGGACAAGGTTCCTGCAAGCAGAGGAATGATCTAGGAACACAAGTCCCACAGGTCAGCTCTGCAGCTAATGTGTTCAGGAACTGCTGACATGTAGACATGTTGAACTACATTTGAACTAGATAGCTAAGTATGTTTTGAAAACCACCTTATGGCAGCAATTTCAGTGGTCACTTTTTCCACAGGTGATGACCACAGGCACCATTGCTGACTTGTGTTTCACTGTTTGACAGCAGATTAAGTAAGGGATCCTTTTCTTTCCTTTTTGTTTCTGCCAGCAGATGGGTACTGCCTTCATACATGCCAAGTTCAGCTATGTGCAGAAAACTCCATGCAGATTTCAGCATCCAAGACTTCATTCCCTCCAGGAATGGAAAATAAGTATTCTCCCCTTTCAAAAGACTGAGAATACAGGTTTTAATTTTTATGTGTAAAAATTCATACAAACACAAGTTTTTCATCAAAGGCATATCATTCTAGACTAGAAAAATCATCTGGGTCCAGGGTCAGAATAGGTTTTATGGCTGTAAATCAAGACCTCAGGAGAGATCAGATTTATTCCACCCAACCTGGAACTTGGGATAAAGGAAGAACCCTGCTCATCTCTGCCTTGATTCATGAAATTACAAGCATGCACTTTATGATATGGTGAATCATAAGATAAATTAGTTAATCTTTTGAGAGAAATTAATAGCAAAATTACCAGGGAAATATCTTAACTATTGTGGCAGAGGGTGTCTCCTCCCTTTGTTCTATTTGGTCTCATGGATCTCTTCTCATTGGAAGCACCTCTCTAATAAAAATGAACCAACCCAGAGCACTGAAAGAACTGAAGAGTGCCATTCTCAACAAGGCATTTTTTAGCTTCCTCATACAGGAAAGAAAACCAAATTTACATCTTTCACACCCTGACAAAATACTCATATTCTTTGTACAGGCAACAATAGCCAGCACCTTCCCCTCATTTTCCACATTTTAGAAGAAAGACAGACAGACCTACTTCCTTACACACATTTTCTTGCTGTCTCCTCTCAAGCAGTTCTTCACCCACCATACTGGTTTTTTTCAGAGGGACTGAGATGTAGGAATATGAATGCTATTCTGGCACACTACAAAATGTGTTTATACACACCCCAGAGCTGTGCATCCTCTGTGCCCATCACCTACACAGCAAACTTGTCCCTAAGCAATATCCCTTAATGTCCTAATTTCCCTCTAATTTCTATAACCTTGCATTTCCAGTCTCCCCTCAGAGCAAGAGGTGTTTCCTGTGTTTCTCTTTCAAAGGTTAACTGCAAGGTAAAGCATAGCTGTAGTTCCACAGCACTGCAGGGGGGGAACAACAAGAACAAATGAAAATAAGAGCTGGGAATAAGAGGAAATCCCTTAATCTAGTTTAGCTTGTTTCATCTTTTCTCTTGCTGCCCATGAAGAAAGTGATCACCTTGGGGGAAAAAAATAATAGTTCAATAATCCCAGTTTATTCCTGGGACAGAGAATGAGTCCCTAAACTATTTCTTCTCAATTGGATGCCATTAGACCACTGCCAGGCAACCTGTGACTAATGTAAGGAAACGCAGGTGCAGCAATCATCAGCCAGCAGGCGACAAGGCAAGATGGGCTTGCTGCTCCAGAAAGACCCTGCAGAAAAGTGTGGGCATCATTTCCTTCAGCAAGATGGTGGGAAAAAAACAGACTGCATAAAATTGACAGCCACCTTTTCCACACCTTGACAGATCCTGATCTCTAGGGAGACTGTGCTCTCCCCTTCCTGTCACCTTTATTAATAGAGTCTGAACATTTACTTGAGTTCAAGTTATCTTTATTGTGTAGAGATTATACTCCTGGTCATTCAGTTTCATCTCTGAGCCTGGGCCTTGGGGATTTTGTGTGCATATACATGTCACCCATTAAAACCCAACTGAAAATAATGGGGTTTAAGAATACAAGAGCCTATGTTTCTGCAAGTCTGATTTCTTGAAATAATTAGACTTATGTATACCAGCTGCTGAGATCTTCCTTTAAAACTAGTGAACTATCCTGGTAATGTGGAGAGGACACTGCTTTTACACATTTTAGGTAACTTTTTACCTAAAAAGTTCATGCTGTGTTCATGCTCACAGTGTAGTTTCTCCCAGGACCTTTAGTGTTGTTGTTGTTGTTCTCTTACATAAGAGATGTTGCTCCCCTGCCACAACCCCTTGCAAAACACTTGTAGCTTATTCTGGACCAGTATCCTATCCCAGGAAAGTATTTCCAATGCTGATCCCAGTACTAGGAATAAAATAATATTCTTCTATCACAAAAAAAAATAGGATTCCTTTCATGCATCTCCTAATTCTTTAATGCATTGATACTACTGAATTTTTTCCCTATAGGTTTGAGGGTAGAATATCTTTTGCTACTATTCTTAAAGGCAAGGTTGTCACCATTACATACAGATCTAGAATATTAAGGAAAATTAAGGGGGCACTAAAAGAATCAGTATAAAAATTGCCTCCATCTTCTTTGTGTTTCCCCCAGGGTCACCAATGAGATTTTGGTATTTTTAGTTAGTTTATGGCCCCAGTCTTGGACTTTCCTTGTCAGCTTGAACCAAGACCACAAAGCCATGAGGAAAAAGCCACCGATGGGATGCCTGATTATTCTGACAATAATAAATGCAAGACCAAACTCTATACCTGTTGTAACCATTCTTCATTGAATTGTATTCTATTCCCTGGGTAGTGGTAGGGACCCATCAAGATTATTTAACCAATATTTTAGCATTTCAATTGTTTGATTTTAAAGTACCTCCATACACAGAAAATATGCCTGTAGAGAAAGCCATATATACATATTTATATATATATATATGTGTGTGTGTATGTATGTACACATGCATCCACCATAGTTTATCAAACATGAATGTTATAAAACTTCTTAAAAGCACAGCAGAAGCCTGTCAGTCAAATAGCTGTAAAAGACAGATTTTGATATTTTCTCCTCACTAAATATGAATACATTACTTTGAGACAAAAATAATAATGCCTTGCTTGATTCATGTTTTATGCAAAAATCATTTTTGGTAGATGAGACAGTTTCAACTAAGTAAATTTAGTGAAATTGCTAAATTCTCTTCCTAGCTTCTAGACTTAAATGGCCTTTTACAAATCACTTAACCTCCCTATAGTTCCCTTAAAATAGCAGAGACAAAAAAAAAAAAAAAAAAGAAATCTACTTTTACAGACTTCCAGAATACTTCAGGTAGAAAAACTACATATTTATTTGAAATTCAGTGTGATGTAACTGATATTAACAGGTCATGGTCATGTGTGGACTTTGGAAACAGTTGGTTACTTCCATTACAGTTGTGCCTCAAAATTAATCCCCTGATTGCTCCTCACATCCCATCCATGCCATCCTGGATTTAAATCCTGGCAGAGGACTTTGCACTGAAGTAGATTAGGAGTCCACATCACAGCACCTCTGCTTCAGGGCCAAGAGCAGGTGGGCAGCAATCACTACAGCTGTTGTCATGTTCTCATGGGGCTCTGCCCTTTGATCAGATACAAAATATTATACACTAGAAGGAAGCATTTCCTTCTTTTTTCAATGCCAGTGTTCATGAATACTTAATAGGAAAGACTTTGCATCTTTTTACACCATTAAGCAAGGATTAATGTTTTTTATACATATTCACTTCCACTGGGAGGGAAAAAACATTTAAAAATCATTCTCTTCCATTAACATGAGCTTTTTTAGTATGTTTTCACACCATTTGGGATTTTTTTTTTTCAAAAGCACTCTGACTATATAGCTGGCTTGCCTGAAACAAACCCCTGCTGTGAGCTTTTTTACATAAGAAGTTGAGTATTTTTGAATTCTTCCTGTCCTATACCTTTTACACCCATATGTAAAGAAAACACAGCCGACAAAGTACAGGAGAATCCTTCCCTAAACACCCTGCTGTTGACCCAGGCAGACATGACTAAGCTTCCCTCTTCATTTAAAAAGAAGCTGAACCTCTGTTGCTGTTTCTTATGCCCAGCTGACTTCTTGTGTATGCTCAGAACTGAATGTAACCACTTCCATGGGAGCCAAATGCCACTCTCCATTTCAGAGAGCTACTAGGAGAAGGACAAAATATGCAGTAACCAGGCAATATAAATATGAAAACATATCCAGGCCGTGGAACATCTCTGAGTTTCAGGAATGTATGGTTTTTGCAGAGCAGGGCAGAGTACACAATGAAAGTGCATACTGGTAATATCTGACACAAGGTTTTACAGCAACAGCAAGAAAAAAAATATCTTTCAGCATCTTTTGCTTCTGTGTCAGAATATACAAGTATCAATAGATAGCATCAATCTGAACATTTAAAAAGGATAGCTGGTTTAATTACACTCATACTTTCCAGTCTTTCTGAAGAACAATATACACAATTACTTTTATGAGTACAAAACACTATTACTTGTCCCCTACTACAGTGTATCAAAGTCAAGGACAACATAAGACAAAATCCCAATTCTCCTTATTCCTCATCCATTAAAGCTAAAACTGATTGTCATCAGGTCCTGATGCTAACTTTACAGTATCAAATGAGCACAGAAAAAAAATCTCATTATAGAAATTTTCACTACTTATTTTCAATAAGTATTCTGCTTATTTTTTTTCATGGTTTCCTGTTGGGAGGTAAAACTTGCAAACCTCTTTATCAAAATATGATAATGGCTTTATGTAATTTCTTGTTCCTTTTTTTAAATATTTCACACTGTAAGATGACAAAATAACCAAGTTCAACATGCTGGCCACATGGTAATTCTGAGACAAGTGCTGCACGGGTTCTGAACCTCACTCAGAGGCCAGGCTTTTCACACAGCTTTCAATTCCATATGAACTGACTCTAAATAATTAGGTCATTATAGGAAACAAGTAGAAATCTACCCAAACTCAGTCCCTGTAGGTGCTCACTGTCCCTGAAATGCCACAGAGCCTTTCAAGGTCACTCACACCCTACAGTAGCAGAAGTTAAAATGAGAGGGCATTCTCTGCTTTTTTTTTTTTTAATTAAACACTCAATTTTTGCAAAATATCTAATCATATAATTAAACTTCAAAGACATAAAATATACATTCTTTTCCCCTTCATAATCAGAGGAATTAAAACAGCATCTTCTTTCCTCCAAGATTTCTCAAACTATCTGCTAAATCTTTTTTCATTTTTAGCCTTTATGAAAAAACAAACAGCAAAAGAGCTTGAAAGTCTTAACACAAGAGTTCTGAGTTCTCCTGCAGAGAAGGAGGAGGCTGGAGTCAAGGTGTTTGGCAGAGTTCATGTGTCCTGCTAGGTAACAGTGACAGAAGGCAGCACTGCCTGAGCCAGTAGCAGGCCACTCCATCCTCCCTCCTCAGAAGCAGCAGCAGCACTGGAGACATCATGGGATGTGTCTGAGCAAGTATGGGAATAGTGCAGCAAAAAAACCCCAGTTTGGATGTGCATGAATTGTAGGGAAGTGCTATAAGAGGAAGGGATATTGAACAAAAGGGGAAACATCCATTGCAGTCAAAGTGAAAAATTACAATAGATGTGAAAGGTTTCTGTTTGGGCATTATATGACCATCTTGCATATTGCTTTCCTCCACGTTCTACCTAAGTCAAGTTTTTTTAGAAAGATAAAAACTATTTTAAAGCAAAAATTTGAAAGGACTTAAAAACAAAAGAATGATCATTAATGGGAAATTAATTAATTAATCTTTACAAAATGAGTAATTTTAACATTTCTAAAACATGTATCTTTTCACCATGACCATTTGCTGGTTTTGACCCAATTTCCCAAATAACATCTGTTACTTCTTAAACTCTAGTACTGAGTGCATTTATCCTTTGTCAGGCTAATTTCGAAGGGTGTCACCTGGAGGTGTGGATGCCCACAGATCCCAAGGACCATTCCCTGAGTTATGGAGACAAGGCAATTTCTATGAAAACAGAGGCAAAGTCCTAGCCCAGCTAGTCTGAGCAGCACCACAAGTACCCTGCCCTGTCCAAACTCCAGCAGGTCCTGGTGCTGACTGAGAAGATATGTTTTGTGTTCCCGGGTAGATTTCTTGTGCCAAGTGTGTCAATAGCTAGGAACCTTTGCAAAAGGTTCAAAACTTGAACAGAGACATCAAGTCAAAAAAAAAGCCTCCACCACACAGATGAAGAACTTAAGATCAGTAACTGAAAAGTCTTAAAAGAAAAAGAGAGCACAAAAGGAGATGACCCACAGCTCTCCAAGTATCACTAAGCTTAGAGAAGGCACTTTGGGTTTGTCATTGTTTGACTACTAGTTGGTTTGTGTCTGCTTGTGCATTTGTTTGTATTCAGGTTTTCCTTACAAACTCACCTGTGCTTTATCTGCTTTTCTTCACAGGAGCTAATGGAGTCAACTCTGGCACACCACTCAGCTTTCTGCTTTGAAACCAAAGCATTTTTTCTGACTCTATCATGATCTTTTTTCTACATGTCTTGGCAAATCTCTGCCCAGATCCTCTGATGTGTCCTTGGCCAAGTGCTCAGCTCTGCAGGAGCCATGCCTCTGTGTCTCCTGCACAGCAGTGGTTCTACAACACAGCAGCTCGTTGGGCAAATGCACTAGATCCTACTTGTTTCTGCTTTTGCCAAATGTTAACATAGTCAGAATGAAGGAAGAGATTGGATCAAAGTGAAAACAATGTAGGGTGCTATGCAATGTGTAGCTTAAGCAATCGAGAAGTTAGAAAACAGAGCACTTGCTTCAGAAATTAAATTCATGACACCTCTTATATTTTTAGACCTAAAAAACACAGGTGAGAGGGAGAAGGGTGTTGAAAATTATCCATCTCATCAAACAAAATTACGTTCTTGAAACCAGGGCCAAGAAAACTGAGAGCATTGAAATTGGCCACCAAACTCACAGAATTTTGACAGTTTACACCCATCAAAAATTGTGTCACAGATTGTTTCTGATTTGCCACACCTCTGCCTGCAGAGAAGCCTCTGCTGCAATATGCATGATGAATGAATATCATCACAGGATGGGCAGAAATCCAGTCACCAGCATTGGACAAGGCAGTAAGAAAAAGAACATTTTCATTTCTTGAATGTTTGTTGCCTTGGAAAATATTTGAATTGAAATAATTAAAGTTTTATTTAATACTACAGCTTCATAATTACGACTTCTAAAACAATGCACTTATTCTCCTGAGAAGCTGAGAAAATGTTCGTGTGCATTCTACATTTATAGAATATCTAAGCACATGTCTGAAAAGGCAAGCAGAGGGATTTGCGGACTTTTTTTCTTAAATGCGTTGAACAGAGACAGCAAAAAATCATTTATGTACTTTGTGTAGTAGTGTAGTAGTAGTAGCAATAATAATAATAATAATCATAATAATAATAAGTGTTATGTAATCCAAATGTAATCCAACATGAAAACTGTGCATGGTTGCTGGCACAGCAAATTAGCTAGAGGTCTTTGGGGGCCAGATGAGCTAAGGAAAGATCCAGAGATGCAAAGACTGGCCAGTTCAGAAATCCTCTGTGACTACTTCTACAAAGCAGGACTCCTGGTGTGGGGCTGATGGGAATGCCCTAGCCTCTAGGAAATAAATCCAGGTGTGTGAACCTGGGAATATCCCCTGTGTCACCATTTCCAGAGGGGAGGAAGACTGCCAACCTATAGAGATATTTCTCTCTTGTGCAGATTTTTAAAAGTAATGAAGAATTGTTTCTGTTCTCAACAATGCTGATTCTGGCAAAAAATCACATATTAGTTCACCTCTGACTACTCCCATGCTTTCCCTGGTCAAAAGGCAGACTTTACCAGAAAATTCATGAACGTTCGACAACATGCTCTTATCAGTCTGGAGGTGGCTGGAATAATCAGAGCACGGGCACTTGGGCTCACTGATTCAAAGGTAATCTTTGCACTTCATCATATTCCAACTAGCTGAGCAGTGGTGTAGTGTTCAGACCAGCCTGGGTCTCTCCAAACTCATGGCAGAAAACAAAAGCCACACTAATAGTAGCAGGGATCTTTTTCACATGCCAATTTGTATTTTCTGTCACCTTAGCTCAGCACCTGTGCCTATGCATCAGCCCAAAACTCAAAAGAAAAGCATGTATGTGCCTACAGTTTTTTAGTCACTGAATCACTAAACTACTGCCAGCTTACTTTTGGTGCACCATGACATGGCAAGCTTGTCGTTTGAAAGCAATTTGGGTGCTCAATGAACCACAGCACACTTTCTGCCAGCTCATGCATAGCACACGTATTGTGTAAATTATACATTACAACTAACCATGGTACCTCTCATTTATAACATCACATCACATTATGTCAGGTTACATTGTGTCGAGCCACCATCATCTTCTATAAAGGAAACTCTGTCAGACCCATTGCAATAAAAACTTCCATTCTTTTTTATTTCATTTAATAGGAATGTCCCATCTATAACAACACCAGTGACCTCTCCCTTCCACTTCCATCCCTGAGGACCTTGCAAAGATTTTTTTTTTCTTTATACAAATGCTAGAATCAAATGTGTAATTTCTCATCTCAAAAGGCATGCTGCCAGTTTAATAATGTCCCTGTCATCCAGTCCCTCAGGAATGTCTCCTGAAACAGGAGGAATTCAAAAACATACTTTATTATTTCAAATCAATAATGTTAACATTTTCTGTTCCACTCTGCATCCACATTGCATCCGAGTATATTGCAGCACTTGGCAAACCTTAGCTTTTCAAGAGACCAGCCTGAAAAAGATGTGTTGGGGCATCTGCCTTTCTTTACTGAATTTGCTCTGGAGCAATACAGAATACATCATACTGCCTGAAGCCACAAGAAGTGTGGATTTGCTGGAAGATCTGATAACTCCTTCATGACCCCCCTGCATACTGCAATTTTCTACTTTAGTTACCTGCTAATCTTTTCCTACACCTTGTTAAATTGTCAGGACACTGAATAAGGGACGGGTTTTACACTGGACATCTGGCAAAATTATGTGGGATCTCACCTCTGACACACTGTAATACACCAACTTTGTGTTGCTGGAGGTACCAGACCACAAGTATGTGTGTATTTATGAGCACAGCTGGATTGAAGCAGCTGCTCCAAATTAACCATGCACATCATCTGCTTTTTCCTCCATTCCTTGTTATAGATCCCACATCTGCAGCCAGGCTGCAGCTCTCCTTAAACTGAGAGCCTCATTGTTGTAAAGCATTAGAAGAAGAAGCATGGCTCCAATATGGTTTTCTCCTTCTCCAGAAGGAGAAGAAATCACTCTGAAACCCTGTGGTGAGCTTCTTAATAAGATGCAACCACTCATTCCAAAATGGTATGATAGATCTGTACAAAAAGCAGTTGCTGCCACCAAGAACAGTAACCCCAAAGGTGTAATGAGGGCTCAGCAGCTGGAATCCCTCATCTTCCATGTGGCACATGTCCCAGCCAGAGCACCTGGGCATTGTGCTAGTGAGTGTGAGGGAGAAATCCATGAGAAAATGGGAGCAAGTGCCATTAGCTGTATTCAAGATAACCATCACCTTAATTTTCAGTAAGGTCTTGCACAGAGTTCTGCTACATTAATTTCATACATAATTGGAAAAAGCCTCAGACTTTATGCTCAGTATGCTTATTATACTGACAACTCAATAAATTTCCTACTTGTAATATTTTCCAGTAATACATAAATTTTATCTCTTATGAAATCACACTGTGAAGAATCAGAGATTACTGCTGTTTTTATCTAACTCTAATAGGACACAGCATTCAAGTAAAAAATACGGTTTATTACAGCTCAAATATTAAATAGTTTCATTGTTTAAAAGGAATGTATTTTCTGTACAAATCTAATTCTATAACCTCCATTCTTTAATTAAGGCCCTGATGCTTGTTCATCCAACCAATATAATAATTTATCTTAGAATACTGAAAAATGGCATTCCTACTGACTGAATAACAGGGGAAAAAGACAACTAAAGAAAGGTCCAAGAAACTTGCAAGTTTTGCTTAAATAGTACAATAAAGATGATGTATATGCTACCAGTTTTTACCCCCTATCACTTGATCAGAGTAGATTAAATGCATTCCCTATTCATAGAAATCACTTCTTATTTAAGTAAGAGAGTCCAAGAGTCAGAAAAGAGGAAATATTACAACTTCTTTTCAGTGCTTCAACCAGTGAATATTTGGGCTCAAAAGCTACCTTCACATTTTATAAATAAAGGATGAAATATAACTTCCATTATATGGTTTCTTAGCTATATATGACTATATATATACATATATATACATATATATATATATGCATGCACATAGAGATACCACTGCAGTCAAGACCACAGAATGTAAATAATTTGGAGAACTTCACCATAGAGTACAAATTTGAAATTTCAGTACATCAAAAAGAAGGCCTATGCCTTTGAATGCTTTTCAGAAATGTTTGATGTGAAAGTTTATTGTAAATCTGAAACTACATTTTTCTTTGTTCATGCAAAGGGTTTTTTTTTTTCCTACAGAGCCGCAGTAAGGACAGGTTTATAAGCAGCATGCTTACTAAAAAAGAGATTAACTCTTTCCCAGCTGTAGAAGGCTTTAAGTAAACAGGGAAATAAGAGGACAATAGCTCTGGATAAGAGCTTCTCAAAATGAAACATGCACCCAACATTTGGAGGTATTTGCTATGCCAAGTCTGAACAGGTGCCTCACCAGGAGACCACATGCCTGTAAAATCTACATTCACCTATGGGGGGAATGAGTCTGAATTTACACCTACTTTGCACCTGCCAAAGCATTTCCTTGAGCTGCTGGCCACATTGCTCAGAGTTAGCTAGTGTCAGTACCTACACGATCATTGTATTTTTATTCTAGGTACTTATTTTAATATCTCAACAGATTTGCAGAACCCATAATCAGCCTGGTCTGAAATTAACTAATTAACAATAATAAATAGTAATAAGGACACAATTCTATAAAGTCTACAACGCAAACAGTCTGGACTTTCAGGATTGGTATCTCACATTAGCATATGTTTAAAAGGACATAGTACAATATTTTGTATTAAAGACATTTAAATACTCTCTAATTTCAGGCCTCTGTTCTCCAGCATTAGGGCAGAGGCAATACCTCACCTCTCCGGACCTTTATGAGCAGCAACCAGAGCAGCAACCAGTTCATACTCAGAGGTATTTAGACACAACCCTGAAACCCCCTGACATGTCCCTGGGAAGAAGCAGGCACAGCACACAGGGAGCAGGGTTGGGCTGGGGAGCCCTGAATACAGCCCTGAAGCCATGTGTGAGCTTGACTGGAAGAAAATCCTGAAAAAGCAGCTATTTGGTTAGCAAGGACTGTGGAAAAGGATTTCTACCCAAACAATTCCTATTTATAAAGGCTGAGAATGGTATCTCATGGGTCTTGAGTGATTAACCTTGCAGCCTTAACATTTTTCTAACAGATGCCTCCTTTGCTGTTTAGTGAAGTTTCCTCAGTGTCATAACCAGTGGCACAGAGCCCAGGGCTGAGCCCCTCCACAGCACAGCCCTGCAGGGAGGGAAGCACCTGTCCTAGCACAGCTATTATGGGGTCCACTGGGGCTTATTTGTGCCAACAGGGATTTTGGCTTTTAAAACAGAGAGCTGGGGGAAAGGGGAAGGTGTTCTGGGGCAAAGCAATGTGTTTCCTCCAAATTGCATTCTGTGGCTGTTTCACCTTCCTCTGCTGCATTCCTCATAAAAGCATTAAGCCTGAGACAGAGACAGCACAGCGAATTTAAGCCTGAAGGGCTAAAGTCATAAGCAGTGGACAACAGAGTCTGAAAATAGGAAGTCTTTAGCCAAACATCAGAAACAACTTCTTTTGTAGCATTAAAAAAAAAAAAAAAAAAAGGAATAATGAGAAGGGTTATGGGGTTATGCAAAAGAACATTATTTTTCATAGCATCATGGTGCTAAACGAACCCTGTTCCAATTCTGATTATACCATTGTGGCTTTGATGTAATGCCACTGCACTTGATTTATTCCAGTCCAAGGGCAAAATGAATCCACCTATGTGTGTCTGGGCTGTTTGTTATTGAACTCTATCAGAAAATACATCAAAACACCAGGACCATATCAGCCAGTCAGCTTTCTTCTCAAAAGTCAGAGTGATGCCTAAACTCACAAAAAACCTACAGCTCAACAAAATCCTCTTTTTTTTTTTTTTTTTTTTTCTGTTCAGGGCTTGTCTCTTTCCTGATCCCGTCAGCATGGTAAACCCCACTTTTTGTGTGGTCGCTGCTTGTACCAATAAAACCAGCTTTAAAACTGGAGTCACCCAGTCACACATTCCCAAGAGGCAGGAAGGGAAGCAGGCAGAGGGAATGTCTGGCTGCAGCTACTCACATCTCCCAGCTGCTGCCTCCCTCAAGCCTCTCCAGCAGAAATCATTGTAGGACAGCACTTCCTTGCCCTCCTGGCAAAAGCTGGATCATTTCTCCCTCAGGTTGAAAGGGATTTGTTTATCATGAAGTAGCTTTGCAGTGACCATTCCCTCACTGTTCAGCACCACCAAACCTCCAGCACAGCTCCCTTCTTTGCAGAAAGGAGAGGGCCCTTTTTTTTTTCTTTTTTATCATTTTCTGTGCATAAATAAAGTTTTAGTTTGACCTGAGATGTCTGAAGAGCAAAGATAACAAGGGAAAGTCCAGACTGTGTCTGAAATAGGGCAAGAACACTGTTATAAATATATAAGAGTTTTAACTGGTTAGATATTTCTTGTTGCTGGTTGTGGTTTTTGGTGTTTTTTTTCTTTAATTGTCAGACACATTAACTTTTTATATCTTTTATAAAAGTGCACTAAAATTAAAATTCCAATACAAAGAAATACAAGTGCACTACCTTCCTAATATTGGATTTATTCTGCAGCAGCATATACACCTAGCACCCCAAACACCCTTTTGCCTTTAAAGGTCATTTTGACTTCGAGACTTCAAAATAAAAAGGTAGTATTATCTACTAATGCTTTGCTTCTGTGATCTTAAATTTTAACCTTTTCTTGCTATGATCTATATATAGATGCAGGTTTCTATATAATGAGCTGGCATCTCAGCAGATTTAAAATAGGCATAGTCCACCAAGTTGAACTGAGCTGTGCCAATTTATGCCTTCTGAAGTTCTGGACCACTATTCACAGCCCTTTCAGCAATTTCTAACTAGCTTGATACAATCTTTCTCTGTTAATCCCTATTTCTGTAATGAGCAACATACCAGAAAGGGTTGAAATTCTATTCGACTGTACCACATATTCCCTAAAATTCTTAGCAACACAGAATAATAGCAAGAGCCCAGGGCATCCTTGCTCTGCTTTAGGTCTAATAGCTTGTGCTGTGTGGTTACTTATAATGTGGAACTTGTTGAAAGGCTACAGCCAACATCTAACACTATCTTTGACTTTCAGCCTGGTCACATTATGGGAATTTGCACAACTTAGTGGGATACTTCATACATAATTGCCAAGTTTATGCTTTTCACTAGAAGAGGTAAGCTGGAGAACTGCTCCAGAGACTCTGCTCTAACAATCTACTTTTATGTTACTAAAACCTAATGTTTTGTTATGCTTGTCTTGCTGAAACATTAGCTATTTTAGCCTTACCAGAAGTGTATTTGAGCCTATACTTTTTGTGATTACTTGCTTATTTTTTGGCATGGACCTAACTCTGTAATATCCATTCATTTCAGCCTTGCCATATACCATACAAAACAGAAGAAGTTATTAGGTATACTTGCCAGTGTTGATATATTCACCCATATTGTTAGGTCAACATTCATAATAGCAATTCTTATTATATTTCGTATCTGTTATTATAAGATTATGATCTAGCAGTGCCTGGAGGTCTCAGAAGTAGCTGGCTCATCATGAACATAGTTTTATACTCCTGGAGAAACCATCCAAAATTAATTTGGGTTATTTAAGCAGCTGCAGTGTACTTGCTAATTTCAGCCTCTGGACTTGCACCAGATGTCATTTGGAGACAGAGAGTATAAAATGGCAGAAGACCATTTCCCAACAGTGATATTAGCTCATGTTTCTAAAGCAAATCTTAATGCCTCCCAGACTAAATGTCTTTAATAGCTGTCCCACGAAAACAAATGGACCATGAGCAGAAATAAGACAGGTTTCAAGTGAACAAGGAAATCATGAGTTTGAAGTCATTTGAGACCCAGATGGAACTGAGAGCTTTAGGAATATGCCTCTGATACATGTTTGTAGTTGCATAATTGAAACTGTAATTCTTCTGGGTTTCAGCACTCTGTTGTCATCTACATTTAATTTCACCCTCCAGGGTGCTCACAATAGTGCTAAAAATCCTTACTAATAAGAGACTTTACAGACAATACACTATAGCTCAGTGAGAGACCCCAGAGCTGAAACCACCGAGAACTTTTGGAGGAGGAAGTGCAATGAAGAAGCTTGTGATACAGCTAAACCACTCACTGAATTCTGCAAAAGATGTGGTCTACCTTACCCCCTTTTTTTTTCCAGACTGAATAGATGCTACCCTGTTCTTCATATTTATTCCATTGCTATTGTAGATACAAAATGTCAGAATCAGACATGCAAGTGTAAGAAAGCAGTATTTTAAGATATGTCTTTAACACAACTACAAAATTGTGAGACCCTTTCTCCTTTTGCCTCTGATGCTAGAGCATAACAGCAGGCTATTACTAGGTTTACATAAGGATTAGAAAAATATTAAGATTATATATACATGTGATAGTTATATAAGAATAGGCTAATAGTGGAGACTAATAATAGATTAGAACATAATTCTGCATGGAAAATCTTCCAGATATATCGGGGCCATTTTCATCCTACATAACTGCTGCTGCATGTTTACAGTTGCCTACGTATGTAGTACCCACTAGTAAATGGCTTCTTGCCCCATCCTTCACACTAGACTTCAGGGCCACAGACATGACTAAAACCATGCCCTTCTTTCCATGACATTTAGACTTTTTTTTTCTGCTCAGCCTTTGACCTCTGCTCAGTGCCTCCTGCCTCATTTATTGAGTACATCCACAGCATGAGTAGCACTTTGGCAAAAACAATGTCCTGTGTATGCACTCCATACTGCATATGAAAATATTTTTCTGCTACTGAAGGAATAGGCAGAACAGCCTGCAGACAGCAACATGGGAGAAGAACAACCATCCAGTGAAAAAAATCCAATGAGAGCTAAGGAACTTCCTCTATACAGTGGTTTCACTCAGTAAAGGTGTTAGCATGCTAAAAGAAAGTTCTGTGCTAGTGCAGAAGTAAATCTAAACAATTGATTTTTTGTAAAAGGTCTTCCCACAAGCAATCTCTCAACAGAATTCCCCAGAGGTGTTATGAATCTGTTGCATAAACCTGTGCTTAAAATGAAAACTTTAATAATCTTGTGCAAGGTTTTCCTTTATTTCAACTGTGGCAGAGATCAACACAACTGTTCACAGCCATTGTTTCTCTCTACACCCTTAACAAGACCTCAGTCAAACCTGATACACATCCCACTTGCTTAAGGCACTTTTAGACATTCTTAGGAGTGACAAAAAGCCTTGGTAATACTACTGCTGATTTGAAAGCAGATTGATCAGTTCAGTAAGTGCAAGAAATGCATGTGTCTTTCTGAAAGCTTTAAAAGAAAACTAATCTGTTCTTAAAATACAAGTATCTCTTTCAGGTAGGAAACCAGTATAATGCACAATTAGTAATTTGACCATACTAGTTTTATATTTGCCTACATACTACTTACCCATCCACATGCCCAAGTGTGCACAGACATCTGACGAGTGAGTCCTCAGTCTAGTCTTAATTATATATTGTTTTGCATTTAAAAGCTTAGAAACATTATTATGGGCTATTTAGAGATTCCAGCAACTGTATAGTGAAGGAGAGATTAGAGCCCTGCTGAAGCCAAAGGGAGTTTGGCCATGAGCTCCTGTATCTCAGCCAGGGCACTCATGTGGGCTAAACTGAGCCTACAGTTATTGCTCTGGCAATTTGTAATTGCAGAAAAGATAGCTGGTGGCTAAAATGGAGTAGTGCCAAAACTCACAATTTCAGTTGTTTCTCAACTATGTTATGCCACTCTAAATACCCCTCTAAGAGACACTGCATTACCAAAGTCATTAACAAGCCATTTTATTTCCATTATCTCCACATTTTCATCCAGAAACAGAGGAGAAAGTTAATCAGATGTCTTGCTCACCTACACATATTGCATGTTAATGGTTGCTTTCTTAATGCTAGACAAAACACTCTGGAACTTATACTAGACCCACATCAATTGTACATATGCAGAAACACAAACCCAGCCTAAACTTTGTTTGCTTTGACTTGAGGTAAATCAGTCACGATGCAGATCTCTGGGTCAGGTCCTCTAATTGCCTGCTTACACTGCGTTAAGGAAACATTCTTGGCATCTTGGAGCCTTTTCCAGTGCTAAACCTGCTGATCAAACTTGCTTGAAGCAATGTGAAATTTGCTTGAAGCATATACTCAAGATCAGGCTCCAAAAGGAGAAAGTGGGGAGGTTGAAAAAGTTGCTAAAAGAATTTGTTGTCCTGGGGCTGATGCAGTCTGGTGTCACCTTGCAGTTTGCAGGGTCTACTCAGCTGCAACTGAGACTTCAAATAAAGGCATTCACTTTGCATGCACTAACAAGTCAATATAACTCTTTAAATAATATTTTCTCATTGTTTCATTTTATTTATTTTTTGGCATATGACTTCTCACTAATATCCTCTTTGACTATATCATGTGACTGGCCCAGTTTAAACATCCCATCCCTTGGGACAGAGGTATAAAGTCTCTGTAGCATGAAAAATTTTCTGAAAGTGCTGTGTCTGCTCAGTGCATTATGGACCAACAGGTTCAAAACTCAAACAAATCAGGGTGAAGCTATTCCAAGAACTAGTCACCTCATACATTTTTCTCCTTCTCTTGATCAGACAGATTCACACTGTTGCAGCCAAATGCAGAGGTGGCATAGCCTAATCAAAAACATTTCTGAGTATCACATGAATGACAAATAGAACCTGATACACAGCAACATAAAAGATATGCAGTTAATTAACTTAATGATTAATAGACTGGCTCTACCACTGGCCCAGTCCAGGGAATCAGCCTTATGAACATAAATGAAACATCGAGGTATGAGAGCACAAACATCATTTAAATTAACAGCTTCAGGTGATTGCAGTAACTACATACTTGCTTCCACTTTATGTCTTTGCATATCTCTTTTAAGCCACATACAAAGTAAATTCAAAGTGTCTGTGAGACATAGCCACTTATCTGAGGAAAATTGCAGCAGTAACTATGGAGAGCACCATTTATTGAACTTATAGCTGGCAACACTTTAGAACCACAGGTATTTTTCAATGAAAAGAGTTTGCTTTCTGTGAAAACACACTGTTGCTGAAAAACACTGCAACTGGAAACACACCAGTTTATAACAGGAACAAAGTTCCTATCTCCAGTTCCAGCTGGTCCCTGTGGAACAGAGAACTTTGACACCTCATGCACACATCCTCCTCTCTGTAGCACCATGGAAAAGCACCTTGCTAATGAAATATATACCTTACATGCTCATACATCTCTTGGCTTCTCCACACATTTTATATAGCCTACACTTCCCTTTTAATAGATTTAAAATACCACCTGAGGAATCAAGATGCAACTGAACTGTAGCCAAACAAAGATTGGTGTCTTCTTTTTTATTAGGAAGGAATACTAATACAGAAGTATGAAACTGCTATCATCACAAGGAGGCAGAGTCTGATACTCTGCCAGGGCTCCCTTCCCAGTAGGAATTTGAACAAGGAATATGCAGTAAATTAAAAAAAAAACTCACCTAGGAATTTACCAGAGTATACTAAGTGGCTCTGGCAGCATAAGCTCAAAAGCTAGCCACCAAGCCAAGTGATGCACTTTTAGTATCAGCCACAATAATAGCTGCACTATATGTGCACCTTTATAACCCACATAATTAATTGCTACAATAAGTGATGTCTACACTGTGGAACAAATTTCCTAGCCAGATGCCAGCTGATGTCTGCCAATGTCGTATCCAGACTCCAGTCTAAGATGAGACCCTGTCTCTCTTTCATATCTAGTTGGAAGCTGAGCATATGGGTTGGTGCAAATCCAGCATGTGCCAGCCTGGCCCCTGAGCTCCCTTGTTTCAGAAACCAGAAGATCACCTTTTGATGTATCCTGTAGAGCCAGACTCTGACACTCTTTCCCTGGTTACTTGCACATGGTTCAGATTGTCCTCCCATGTACAAGTCTTTTAGTTTATATAGTAAAACCAGCCTCAATCAATTGTTGTAGTATCCCAGGTCCTGAAACAGCTGCAGAGGAACTGGTTTTGCACAGTATGATTTTATTAACATTCAGGATCACAACATTAGAAATAAAAATAGATATAAATAGTCAAAGAAAGTAATCTTTAGGTATTTTACTGCAGTCTTCATAGAAAGATGGTTAAACTGTTTTTACTTTACCAGATTTCCCAGTAGAAACCCAGCAGAAGCCAGTAGTAAGCAAAGATGTTGTTGTATTGTCTTGTAACAGATAAGGCTGGGGATCCACAAATTCCCAAGAGTCACGAGGTCTTCCCTCTCAAAAGAAAGCCAACTAATGCTGCCTTTCACAAATACCTGTCTACAGATTTTGTGGACTTCATTTCCAGCACTACATTGATCTTGCTGATTGTCATTAAAAATTTGACTGTTTTCTGCCACCTCTCATGGGTTGCTGATCCCATTGCTACATATTTGTAGAGTGCTCCAGCTCACTGTACCAGTAAACAGAAATATTCCAGATTCTATTTGAAGTTGTCTAGCCTTGCTGCCTTTCCAGCCTTGGGATACCACACACATTTACCAATGTAACCATGCAACAGGAGGTTGTTTGGTAACACATTCCCAAGGAGCCAGGAACTACAAGGGTGAAAATCACTGCAAATTCTGTCTAAAACACCTAGACACTCAGGATTTGAATCACAAGTCAAGTGGATACAAAACTTCTGGGATTGCTTTTGCTCTCAATCTGTCAGTCTTTTAAAATGATTTTTTTAACTGTTCAGAGCAGAATACTCAGGGGATGCTGAATTCTAATTCATTACTGAGGCATCTAGCATTCGACTGACAGTGATGCAGGCATGCCTAAATACTTAGAAGACAGAAAATGAGAAGACATTTTCCTAACTTCTTTTTTTTTGCACACTCCTATTATGCTCAGTGGAACATATAAAACTAGAACAGTCACTGGGGTTGGACTTGCTGCTGCAGAAAAATGCTATAAGTCTTTGATGTAGCCAGACACTGGAGTGGACATTTCTAACTTGTTTTTACTGCTCACATCACTCATACAAGGACTACTACAGGTAATTGAAAGACTCTGACTGACTAATGGGATTTGTAACTGTCCTGAGTATACTCATCGCCCATGAAGATTTCTGTTGGGAAATCAGGGTGGGTGTAAATGGGAGTCCACAGACAGTTTAGAGCCACTGTGATGACTGAAGTCCTGCAGCTAAGGAGTTATTTCCACTTTTATTGAAGGACAAATCTTGTAGTAAAGAAAAAATGCTGAGTTCTTTTCATTCATCTTCTAGATGGTAAATGTTTTAAATCATGTTTCTAGGATTTTTTCCCCCACTGTTTTAGTTCTTTCCTATGCAATCTGAGATTCTTCTATAATAGCACCAAGGATTAGTGGAAAATAGCACGTATCTTTAGACTTTCAGTAAAAGATAAGAGCTGACAGTAGGGTAGTCATCACTGAGATATCCTTTACCTTCCATTTGCATGCAGCACTTACCAATCTCACAATATTCTTTATATGTAGGTCTTTACTGCATGTGGTTCCTCTTGAATAGCTAACATTTGTATCTTTAAGGCAGCTGCTATAACATAAATCTATGGAGTTCAAGTATTGCTCATTTAGATTTCCTTATTTGGCAGCTGAGCCTCACGCCTCTGTCATTTCTCCTGGCACCTCTTACACTGCTAACATCTCTCAGTGGCTTAGTTTAACACAAGGTCCATACCTGACTAACTTCTATCCCCTCTATCTGTAATTCCCTAGTCAAGCTTCTAATTTGAATTGTGAAGAAGCTTTCTAGACCCAAATTCTGCTGGGCTTTTTTGGCAGAACAAAGAAGTCACTAAACAAGTGACTACTATATTTCGGTATCATATTCAGCGTATGGTTATAGGCATAGCTAGTTCCTTCAAAAGCACTGGCAGTTGCAAATCTTCTGTGACACTTCACAACATTATTTCTCCCCAAATTACTTTAATTCTGAATTTACAGCTGCAGGCACAAAGACGGGAATGTTTTGTGATGATTTCTTCTGTCCTCAGTTAATTAGCATGTGGAAAGTCTGGCATCCCTGGAGCATGGATGGCTGGTGTCTGGAAGGCAATCAGATTTTCTAAACAAGTCCAGCTGCAGATGGGCCAGATTAATTTTTCTCTGAGTTCAAATAGGGGAAAAAAAATACATGAGTCATGGAGCTGCTGTATTTACAGATGGTCCAAATGTGAAAATCTATAGTGTTTCCAATAGCATGGCTATAGAACATAAGCTCATTCAGGGGTGACTGCATCTTAATTACTTCGAAGTGCATTAATATCTATGAGCAGTATTATTGACAGGCATTCAGCCATCAGTTCTGTGAAATTACTGCCAGGTAAGAGCAGAGTGCAAATAGTACAGGATCACTTTTATAGACAAAGGCAAGTAATAACAACAGTGCACAGGGAAGGTGCCTATCACCACCCATGCCCTGATGTTAGAAATTCCTGTTTCTATGAAAGATACAGGATAGATGTAATATGGCAAATCTTTCTCCTATGAATATAAGTATCCAAGAGAGAAAAAAATATCCCTGGAGAATGGTTATCTGGTAAGGAACTTTTTGCTGGAAAACATGTGTCTGTAGATCCAGGCTTTTGTAGGCCATGGAGATTGACTTCAACTTGTCCATGATCCACTTAAGGTTCCTGTAACAGTGGTTCATATCCCTGCTACTGCCATCCCATCAGCATTAGCACTTGGGAGCCTAATCAGCTTACAGATGGGAGACTAACGCTGCTCAAAGAAACAACTTACGTCTTGCTGTGTGCCATGTGCCTCACTGCCCTCAGAGGTTACTGCTTCCAACACACAATCAACACTGAATTCCAAGAACTATCACACACTCAATGTTCCCCACGTTGGAGGCCAGGAACAAGCCAAAATTAACATATTTGTAACTATGTGTGCATAATTACATGTACAAACAACAAGGCGATCCTTGGAATTTGCAGATCCCCAACACAGCTGTTCTTAGGCACTCTCTTATTTACACTGGAATGAGCTTTTCCAGGCAAGGGTGAAGCTGCAGGACTCTAATAGGTAATGTTGACGGTGCACTTGTCCAAGCCTGAGCTGGAATCTCAGTACACCACCAGGTCTGAGACTTGCTGTGCCAGGGTTGTCCCAAGCCAACTCAAACTCCTGATGGTAGAGCTGGACCTAGAGGGAGACGCAGACCCTGAACATCTCCACCAGAGCATATCCCTCTCAGCTGCCCACTGAGTTCCCCTCCCAGGCAAACACTACAAGTGGTTTGTTGCAGGAGGTGGGCAGACACTTGCAGAGCTGTGGGGTGCCCAGAGAAAGGGTCAAATGCACTGTTACAAATACGTAAGCCTGGCATAAAAGAAGCTCGGTCTCATTTGTTTCCACTCCCGCAGCTTTCCTTTCCCACAAAGAGCACAGAGCCATACCCTGATTAATTCAACACAACACCAGCAGAACACAGCTGGATGTCATAGTCATAGGCTGTTTATTGGGATGCCCAGTTGGATATTAGCCTACAAACTAGACCTGACAGATGCATATTGGTATAAGCAAACTGACTAATGAAGTGTTGCCTTCTTGTTACCTGCTGGATTGTTCTTACACTCACAGGCATTGTCTGGTAGCATGGGGCCAAGAGAGACAGGACACCTGCTCCTACCCTGCCTTTGGTCTGTCTGTGACTCCAGGCAAGTTGCTTTGATAAAATGCTTCTAGTTCTTCTCGTTTCTCCTCTTACCACATTTTTTCCCACATTCAGATATAAATTTTTCTGTGAATGACACAACTGTACTATGAGTTAGAGCAGCACCCAAGTTCTACTCCAATGACTTTGACAGCCATTAACAAAATCCTAAAATAGTGTAACAGTCCACCCAGGATTTTGAACTTTTCCATAACAAATGTGTTTTGCATTATGTGTAAAATTCAATCACTTCTTTCACTTTGTTAAAAAATGACAAAGGAAGAAAATAATCACTATTATTGCACTAACTTTCCTCTTACTTACACTAGTTCTACAAATTCTTGAGATCAGCCAAGCTGTGCCTGATTTACATAATTTAAGTGAAAAGGATCAAACTCTGTGTGTCCAGAAGCAATCCAGCCACAGAACTGGATAATCACATGAAATTTCTATGGCAACAAGGAGCAAATTGTTCAGCCTACTGTCTGGGTATTTTCACTCTGTGTATACGAGGGAGTGCTATGTCAGAGACAGGGAGAGAGAGAATATTTAACACATAATCAATTAAATTTCACCTTTGGTCCAGTCAGTTGTTTAGAAACATTATCTTGGCATTAGTGAATTATTTTTCTCATGGGCTGAGAAGGTGCCTGTTTATTTTCTGTAAGGAATGATTAAGTTAGACATTCCTTTTCTTCCTATGAATGAATGGTGAAAAATTGATTTGGTATTGATTGGCCCACTTACTAATGCTTCAGAATCTCTGTGCCTTAGCTCTTCATGAAACTGTAGCCCTGGAGAGCATTGTCCCCATGCCTGACCTAGCAACAGTTTTCTGTCAGGCACAACACCATGTTTTTCATGGCCTCCATGTGACTACTTAAGGAAGAAGCAGGAAGAGGGAGCATAGAGACTTTCATAACCTTTACCAGCTCTCATGTAAGGAGAAATGCACTCTATGCTTTCCCTGCTGCAGGGGTACCAGTGCTGTCTCATCTAGTCTCCCATCAGCATCTCAGTAGCATGCAGGAAATTACACCTCATGTGCAGCAGATAAACTGTTAAACCAGATGTCACTCCTTAATGTGCACTAAAGAAGCAGCAAACAAATTCCTCAAAGTGTAGTGCTACCAGCTTCCCCTTCTGAGAAGACACAGACCTGTGGCATGGTCAGACCCATGCCTTAGCTGAAAAGCTCAGTTAGAAGATGAGTAGATGTTTACCAAGACCACTGAATGGGTCAGACAGCTCCAATGAATTCTGTGAGGTTTGTAACAGGCTCACTGATTAGGGCTCTAACACAACATGAATTTAAGGGCTGATTGACACCAACTTGATTGATGTCACAACTCTGTGGCTCAAGATCTCATCTAAACCTAAACATATGCTAAATTTGCATATAGCATACAGACCTACATCTTTCTATTGAACAAATAGCAAGTTTCACAGTAAATGGAACTGAAATTAAAATTTTTCTGTGTAGACAGAAAACCAGTTTGGTAATATCCAGATCTTTTCACAGTTCACCCAATGGAACAATTCCTTAAAATGAGGAAAACTGTCTTATGATAAGATGCAATCAATAAATACTGTTAAATGTGGCTGAATTTGACAATATTGTGTTTCAAAACTGCATACTGGTAAAAGCAAAGTGACCAGGTTATATATATAGATGCTTTATAAAACCATTTGTATGCACAAAGAGAATAGCTCATGCAAAACAAGAGATTCTACATTTTGTGGCATTGTCATTTGCATGTTGTTTTGCTGGACAGTATCACCTAGACTGTGCAGGCTAATTTGGAGACACAACCTAGAACTTGTAAACTGTCAGACACAGAAATGTGTGTAAAAAATCCTTGTTTTGTTGCCATGCAATCAGCAGTGACAGAAAATGTTATAATCCCCCAAGAATAGCATTGCAATGTAATACAATCAAGTACTTAGCACTACTAGCACCTATCCCTCTGTATATGGTTTTAGGCATCCTAATTATGTGATGTAAATTACCTCTGTGCAAACTTGCAGTGCTTTACAAAAGATTTTCAATAAATACTAATAATGCTGCTGAGAATATTGATAGCTTGCTATTGAGACAAAGCAAACATCTCCTAGCCCTAGTTCTTATCCTAATACCAATGCAGCAACATCTGTTTTTCAAATTATATATTACTGCCTGATAAACAAGTTTTGTTTCTGTTAGCCTAGAATGTCCACTGGTCTAAATCAGAGAATCTACATCTATGAAATGACACCTGAACAAGATCTATAGCTATTAATCCATTTCTGGGATCCAAATTCCAAATTCTGAATCAACTGTCTACCAGCAATGTTCTGGAGTGGAGAAAGTTGTGACATGATTAAAGTGAATAATTAAAGTGAACAAGCCAGCATACATTTCACTTTAAATAATAATAATCAGGCATCAGGGTCTGACAAACTAAGCTGAATATATGCCTGGGACTCAAAAAATTCCCATCGTTTAATTGAAGTCTTCTTGATTCTTTTGCCTTGCTTTTAAGTTTCTCTTTTTTTTTTTTGCACATTATTTCAAGTGGTATAACAGCAATTTAACACAGGGCCATTACTCTTCTGGAAGTTGTTTAAAGTATTGCCAAATAGGCACATTTTTGATGCATTTTTTGGTGCAGGTTCCTCAATGTGCCTCTACACAATAGTAAAATCTGCTTTCACTGAGACAGTGCTCTGCCTCATGGTAGTATCTGGACTATGTCAGGATAACCACTGTCAAGGATCAAGTTGTCACCACGTGTGGCACTATATAGTCCATTACTGAGGCTATGTGGTGGGGAGATAAATAGCTGTGGTACAGGAAGGACAGATACTGGGTTACAATTTTCTCAGCTATCACCAGCCGTTGGAATTGGTAAGCACTGGTAGGAAAGAAATTGTTTTGGTGCTGGCTGGTGAGGAAAGAGGCAACTTGATGTTACTGGAATTTTTTTCCTGGTTCACATAATCAAAACAGAGAAAGCAGAATTCTCCTCTAAAATTCACAAATGCTCTTCCTGCAGAGTCTCTAAACAATTCTGAGGGGAAGGAGGCTGCTTACTGAGTGCTGCTCTTTTCCCTTATGTATAGTACAGAAAATTTTAGATTTAAACAGACTCAAATTGCAGGCTGGAATTCAGACACTTGGTTGTCAGTCTTCACAAAGAGAACTCAGCTGACTGTGAAGCTATAACAAACACAATTGTGGGCAAGTCAAGATCTGATGCTGAATGTGTAGGATACACAGAAGTGCTACACACTGGCACTATATTTTCCTGGTTCATTACAGGACAAATGTCAGGTGAAAAGTTTCAAAATCACTCACTGAAATAGAGCTGCCTTGGCCTTACCTCAGCCCATATTTGAGCAATTTCATTTGCAAAATTGTCAAGTATTCTGTAGCCCTGGCTGATCCCATGAAATAGGAAAGAAATATGGACACTCAGTTGCTCTGAAAGAATCATAATATTTACTACTAATTAGACAGAATGTGAGTTTACATAACCAATTTGCAAATATTAAACTTAATTTTGCAATGGCACAAAAGCAAGCATGTTTAAGGCACTACCATTTCAACTGGTTATTGTTACTCCACACGAAATCTAACAGCATGATCTTTAAATGCAAAGTGATATACATTTCCTCATCCACAAGATGATTAGCACAGTTGGTTAGAGCATGGTTCTTATAACATCAAGGTTGTGGGTTCAATCACTGCATGGGTCACTCACTTAAGAGCTGGACTTGATGATCCTTGTGGGCTCCTTTCAACTCAGAAGATTCAGTGATTCTGCAATGTAGAAAGGTCTTTGAAGATTATCATTGCTGTGCTGCACCTTGGATGCCTTTCTGAGCACCTGAGCATAACAAAAGTTCATGCATAAGGCGTACAAATAGGCAGACTTTGTCAGGCTTTGAAAAGCCTTCTCCCTTTATTTCACTTAGCACAAGAAATGTACAGATTTATTAAAACAAATGGAAGTGTGATAGAGATCTCATCACATCACATTCTTGTTGTTCAGCAGCTGAACAAATCCCATACAAGTAAATTCAGCATAGTCCACATTGCTTGCACAAGTATGTCTCTGCTGACAATGTTCCAGCTGCCTCACTAATGCAGTTATTTGGAATTTACTTACATTTTACATTGCTTCTGGACAAATAGCCCTGGACCAAGAAGTTCTCTGCCTCTTCTCTGTTTGATACAACAAAAGACTGAGCATGCTGAGGCTGAGCCATGCAAAGTGCTTGTCATAAAGTATGTGTTCTATTTAGCATGTCAGGGGAGCAAGCCCCACTCACTGTCACCTTCTGTAGCAGTGATGAGTGCTACCTCTTACCTATTCTACAAGAAAGCAATTTCTACTAAAGCCAATGCTAGCTCCACTTCCTCCACAGACACCAACCATGGGAGGTTAAGATCTATGAATAGAACATATCACAGCATCTCCCTGAGAACTGAGAATTTCAAATCAGTCGTAGCATTAATATTTGACTCTGAGTCTACAAGCAACAAACCTGACCCCAGGAGCACAGTAACACAAGCAATCCTGTTCACTGTAAATTAACTTCCTGATTCAGTATCACCCAGTCAGCCCTAAACTGCCACCACAAGCACAAAGGGGTCATATACATTTGCCTTCCCATTTGTGGGAAAGTTTATTACAGCACCTTGTATGCACTTGCACAAAGGAAAGATTATTCTCTACAGTCCAGTCCAGATTTTAATAAGTTCTGTGACTAACTTTGCAATATTTACTTTTTTAATATAGTCAGCATCTGACAAGCCTTGTTTTGTTTGCATTTGCATATATTTTCCTTTGATTGGTAGCATCCTGTGACCCTTTCTAGGGGCCAGAACATGGACTAAATCCTCCTAAGAAGAAAGGACCTCACAATCTGCACTTGTAATGATACCAATGAATTTATTTACTTTGTGCACAGCATAGTAGTTTTCTAGAGTAATTTCTTGATCCTGGTATCATAAGAACACCTCCAAAAGCTTTAATCCAAATGCCAGAAATGAAACCCAAATGAAATTCAGTCCAATTTTTTCATCTGTTTAAAGCAAGATTCTATTAGCCAATGCTAACATACATTCATAAATTTGGATGGGCCAAAATTTCATCATCAGTGTTTATGTGCTTTTTCATATCACAAAAGATACTGACTGTCAAATTCTAAAGCATTCATTTATGTCCCATCCTTAATTTGCCAAAGCTACTGAGCAATGTAATTATCCAAGATCAAAAACTGTTTTGCTTTCTTTGAAAACTGAGCAGGGTGAGAAGTCATTCAAAAAAATCATCAGTAATTTAAGGCACATAATACAGGCAAAACAAATTTGTCTACTTGCAGCATAAACAATTTTTTCATAGCTCTATCTGTATACTTGGAAAGAATATAACATCCCTGACCTGGCTTTTGCCTCTCCCTGGTACAACAGGTTATTGAAATGTTAGATGTCTTCACAGCTCACTCTAAAGTGAAGCCTTTAACCTTTAAAGTGTTCTTTCATATGTCTGTTCTTGACCTCATGCAGTAAACCAGAACTAAGTCAATCTCTATTCCTTCTGAAAATTTTTAATATAATTAAATGTACAGGTCATTCATTACTCATTTAATTCAAGAATCAATGAACGATTCCTCAGGAAGCTATTTGTTTATAGCTTTCATAATGTTTAAACAAAGCTTGAATACAATAGCCACAAATGGGGGCAAACTTACCAGAGTAAGAGATGACATACAAGAAAATCAGTGAGGCCCGTTGAAAACGAAAGTCATGAGGAATTGAAAATGTAGATAAGTTAAAGTTCTTTGAGATAAAATAGTTCTTTTTGTAGATAAAGTTCTTTGACTGTCTTCAAAGTCTGCAAATTCTTCATTTCTCCACGTTATTTTAAAACTTGAACGTTTGTTTCAGTCTGTATTATTTATGTAAAAATACAGCTGTAGAAAGTAAATGTCATTACAAGAAACAAGGTAGGAAAAGACCAAACACCCTAAGAGCACAAAACAACAGTTAGCTGAATTTCTCAAAATTCTGGCTTTCATGTAGGGGTAAAAAAGGCTCAAAGTTCCCAAACTTTTTTCCCTTTTTTTTTTTTTCTTTTTTTTTTTGTTTGTTTGTTTGTTTAAATTACTTTTTGCACATTAAATTTCACCCAAAGTTTTCAGCCTCTGGGAGGAAAAAAAAAATCAACATTATAAAGCAACACATTATTTTCCTTCTTGTACAAAGTCCTGTGCTGTATATTATTGAACTATTTAGCTAAATTATCATGAGCTGATGTTCAAGCCACAGTGGAGAATGGTATCTTTGTATTGAACCAAACTAAAAAACTTAATATGACCACAATTCACAGATTTTGCTTCAGCTGCTACTAGCCAATGCTCTAGCTCCTGGTACTGGTGCCATGGTCATGGACATGGATGCTGCTGTTGCTGAGACACTGTTTAAAAATGTCTCTTTCTACAAGACCCACTTTGTAACTCAAGCACTCTGCTTTGGCTGGTTCCTCACCCAGCCTCCTCTCAGGGGTTTAAAACCTAATGCAGTTGTCAACAGACAGGCCCACCTGCCTGAAGCAATCAGACAAAAATCAAGGGAAAAACAGAGTAAGGTGAACTAAACAGGGCCATTCTGGGGAGAAAAAGGGGCAGCCCCAATGGACAGCTTTTTGTTTAGTTTTCATTAATGCTTCTTTTGCTGATTGTGTTTGCAGAGAAAAAAACATTGAATTCACAGTCATCAGGCTCAGCCTTTTGGGATGTACCCTTTGGCCCACTGAGAGAGACACAGGCAGTTCAGGGAAAACTGTTGTGTCTTCTCAGGGATGCTATTCAAATGAGATCTGCTTTTATAATTAATTTAGGAGATTTTTTCCCCCTTTTCCTTTTCTCCCCAACAGTAGTTAGTTGCTATTTTCACCACCACCTAATTACTTAGTACTGGTTTGTGGGAGGATTCAGCTTCACATGGCATCCCACACAGGTTGTCATTTTGTCAAGAATTCCTTCATTAACAAGCTGTCAGTACCCTGCCAACAGCCACCATTTGGTTTGTTAAGGGACTGGGGGCTCTGGAGTGAAGAGTTGGCTCTGTACCCTTTCCTTTTTGTAAAAAAAAAAATAAATAAATAAAGCAAGAGGCAGATGTCTGCCAGTCTGTTCCTTTGTGACACATTGCAGCCTTTTCCCTTCTTTTTTTTTTTCTTTTTTTTTTCCTTGCTGAAAGAGCAAGGCAGTAAAGGAAAGAAAGGAAAATCACACAGACTGCGTAGGTTGTAGCTCAAGCTCCAGTCTCCCTATCAGGCTGCTTCCTTGGGAAGTTGTCTGGGTGCTCTTTGCTCCACACTACCTCTCAGCCCCACATGCCCTCTGACAACTTCAACACATAAAGGAAAGCTCTGAAGGAACACAGGCACCATTTTACCTGCAACCTTTAAAACAATAATCTTAATGAAATATAAAGACAGCCTGACCATCACATAGCTGCTTCCAGAGGAGTTTGTCCTTTCCAGCTAATTAACCAGATTAGCATAGATGCTGACAGGCTTTGCCAGGTACTCCTATCACTACTCTTTTGAGATACTAGTGATTAAGAATGGCTTTGTGCATCTTCCCCCTTGAAAGTCCAACTATATTTGCACAGTCATCTTTTTTTTCCTCCTATTAGCTCCCAAGACCAAATCTCAGCTTGATTCCACTGATTAGTTTTTGATTGCACTGTGCCTACCAGGTAGAGTTTCAAGGTTAGCACAGATGCTGAGAGAATTGGGGCATTTGACCATTGTCTTGGGCATTTCCAAGAACCTGCTGTTGTTTCAGCTATGTTGAGCAGGAATTTAGCTGGGTTGGCACAGATGACTGCAAATTAAAAGGCAGACAGTGGGACAGGGAGCAAAGAGCAAGAGAGGTCTCTCTGGTGTCCAGAAACTACAAAAATAAAGGATTGTTCAAAATGACAAGGGATGAAGTAAGTGTTGCCTCTGGAAGTCTCTCTAGCAAGTTTTTGGTCCTTACAGGCCACTGAAGCTGTCATTACGTTCAGATGACACTCAAAGGAATTTAGGGGAATCAGACTTTTTTTTCCTCCCTTTGTTCCTATCTAACAATTATGCCTTAAATGTGTGGTAGACCCTCCTGTCAAATCATGTGTGCAAGAGTCATATCTATACACAGAACACTGATACTTATTTGCCAGCAGTCTTATGCACATTCAGCTACCTACAAATACAGGTTTAAAATGCACCCAGATAAATATTTCAGCTTATGTTAAAAAATGCGTGCAAAGGTGTTTATGCCCCTATTATTCTAGGAAACAGAGAATTATGACAAGGATCAATCACAATTATACAATTTACACAATCACAATTATACAAAAAGGATCTCTGAAAGTTGTGTTTGCTTTGCTCATAGATACCTTTTGTACAAAAGTGTCTGGATCATGAAGGAGGCTTTATAATATTCAAGTACAATGTAAACACAGCTATCTGGACAGGAAAAGCTCTCCTCTTGTCAACTGAAATAGGTCCCAAACATAATTTCCATAGAATCCACAAGAATGGAGTAAGGGAATAAGTAGAAATTAAGAGAAACAGGTTGGATGCAGTTTGTGCAAGTCATCCTCTCTGGTTATACTCTGTCTTTTATCTTCTCCTCCCATCTTCTTTTCTTTCTTTTGTTCTTTGCTTATTTAAAGGGGTTTTTTCTTCTTCTCTCAGTTCATATAATACTGGAGAGTGTAAAAGTAGGATAAATAGAACCATCTGGGAGATGCTTTGATAACCAGACAGTATGCACCTTGAAAAACATGAGTGTGTAGAGATAGGTAGGTAGGTAGGTAGGTAGGTAGGTAGATAGATAGATAGATAGATAGATAGATAGATAGATAGATAGATAGATATAGATATGCACACCTTCACCTCTGCAGACTTTTTAAACTCTTTGGGCCCCTTCAAGCTGTTGCCTCCACTGGATTAGCTCAAAGCTGAGCACTGGTGATCCCACTGCCCTCCCTGGTGACAGCAGCCATCCAGGTTCAGCCAAAGGCCTCCAAATGGGTATTGTCCCAAGGCACGTGACAGGGGTCTCTCTATAGCTCTGAAAACCTGCTAGAAGTATTCACTCTGTATTTTAACTTTACAAAACCCAGGTTCTCAATTTTCCCTGCGTATTTCTTCTGTACTTGTTCCCACATTAGAGAAATCAGACATAGGATCATCCCATGTCATAACCATGGGATTTCGTCCTTGTGCTTCTCAAGGTAAAAGGTCTTTCTAAAATTTGGTTAGCAATTTTGAGATAAAAACTTTAAATAACACATTGTAGTTAGGGGAAGCAGAGAGAAAACAGAGGCTTAAATTTCAGAAGGCTTCAGAATCTCGCAAATGAGAAACAATCCTCAGTTGATCACCATTTACCTGCCTCTACTCTTCAAGAGGAGTGAAAATGAATCCAAGACATCTAAAAAATTATGTCCGGGAAAGAGACAAGCTATATGTTTACAGGGCCCCAAATGACATGTTGTTAGGAGAACTTCAGCAGAAGATATGTCCACACAGTCAGTACTGGGAAAACTAAAGCAGCGGCAAGCAGGGTATGACCCAGAATCCAGCCTGCGGGATGATTCTTTATCTACAGCAATTTCCATGAGTTAAATGCAGAAAATAAAACCTGAGACAGGTTAAAAAAAGAGGAGTACTGAACAATCCTGTGCTCTGTTGCAGACAGAATCACCTACATTTTTTAAGTGGTACTTGACAATCTGGCCGTATGGTTCCCATATACTTTAATGGGACTCAGGCAGCCAAATTCCTTATGCAGCACTTCAGCAATGCTAAAACGCATGCCAGGCTCTACACCCACCATTTTTATTTGCTGCAGAGCATTAAAAGATCATCTGGATCTTAAATGTTCCCATTATAAATATGTTTCCTTGAACAAGAAAAGAGGGACTGAGACAGAGAAGTTACTGGAAAGACCAAGACCCTGGCAGACCACAATACTGCTGCACAGCAAGTACTACCATCAAACACTAATGTTATTTAAGCATGGGCAGGGCTGGAGATAAGGTAAAATACCTGTTCTTGTCTTTCAAAGCACTATTAGGAATGTATTGATCCTTCTGATACTGAAAGATGTAGCATTATTCCTTCTCCTTTTCAAAATAAAATAAAATAAAATAAAATAAAATAAAATAAAATAAAATAAAATA